>JAPDNY010000003.1:43903656-44083810 GCA_029375565.1 Gekko gecko | reverse complement strand
TGGTGATTGCTGCCTCTTGTACAATGTCACGAACTTCCATCCATAGTTCTTCAGGCACTCTATCAAATCTAGTCCCTTAAACCTATTTTTCACCTCCACTGTATATTAATCAGGGATGTGATCAAGGTCAAACCTGAATGGCCTAGTGGTTTTCCCAACTTTCTTTAGTTTAAGTCTGAATTTTGCAATGAGTACCTCATGATCTGAGCCACAGTCAGCTCCAGGTCTTGTTTTTACTGACTGTATAGAACTTCTTCATCTTTGACTGCAAATGATATAATCAATCTGATTTCGGTGTTGCCCATCTGATGATGTCCATGTGTAGAGTTGCCTCTTAGGTTGTTGGAAGAAGGCGTTCACTATGGCCAGCATGTTCTCTTGACAAAACTCTGCTTGCCTTTGCCCAACTTCATTTTGTTCTCCAAGGCCAAACTTGTCCATTATCCAGGTTACCTTTTGACTTCCTACCTTAGGATTCCAGTCCCCTATGATAAGGACATCTTTTTTTGGTGTTAGTTCTAGGAGGTATTGTAGGTCTTCATAGAAGTGGTCCACTTCAGCCTCTTCTGCGTCAGTGGTTGGGGCATAGACTTGAATTACTGTGATGCTGAATGGTTTGCCTTGGATTCGGACCGAGACAATTCTGTCGTTTTTGAGATTGTATCCCAATACTGCCTTTCTCACCCTGTTGTTGACTATAAAGGCCACACCATTTTTTCCACAAGATTCTTGACCACATTAGTGGATATAATGGTCCTCTGAGCTAAATTCGCCCATTCCTGTCCACTTTAGTTCACTGATTCCCAAGATGTCAATGTTCAGTCTTGCCATCTCATTTTTGACCATGTCAAGCTTACCTTGATTCATAGATCTTACATTCCAGGTTCCTATGCAGTATTGTTCTTTGCAGCATCGGACTTTCCTTTCACCATCAGACACATCCACAGCTGAGCGTCCTTTCGGCTTTGGCCTAGCCGCTTCATGCTTTCTGGGGTTACTTGTACTTGCCCTCTGCTCTTCCCCAGTAACATATTGGACACCTTCTGACCTCAGGGGCTCATCTTCCGGTGTCATATCTTTTAGCCTTTTGTTATTGTCCATGGGGTTTTCTTGGCAAAGATACTGGAGTGGGTTGCCATTTCCTTCTCTAGTGGATCACGTTTTGTCTGAGTCCAAGTACTAAACAGAGCCATCCCTGATCAGCTTCTGAGATCTGACAAGAGCAAGTCGCCCTAGGCATGAATACAAAGGACTGTGCCATTAGTTCTGCAAGCCCAGAGGGACTTTTTGCCATTGTGGATTTTTTAACAGCAGCCCAACCTCCACCTCACGTTGCATGGAAAAGCTCTTTTAAAATAAAATAAACTTTTCCGAGCAGTTTATGATATGTGAGGGTCTCAAAACACTCACTGAACATGTCTGGAGGTGCTCTTTGGATCCCAGACTCTATATAACAAACTTCTAAGATACAGTTTAGGATTGTAAAGCATGCATGTAAAGGATGCTATCAGTTTATTCCCGTACAAATTTTGTTTTTAAAAAGTATCACTCTGGTTCTGAGAGGTTTCTTTTGCTGATATTTAAGGGTCACCTTTTAGCAAATTGTGTGTTGGTTTCAGGGATGTAGCATCTTTTTGTTATCAGTTTTATGAATAGCCACTTTTAAATCAATGAACTGACTGCTGAATTATTTGTTTGTGGTCTCTGAAACCTGAGCTGTTGGTCAACTGTGGGCGAAATTACAATATACCATGCAAAAATCTGGAAGTAAGCAGCTTTTAAGTTTAAAAGAAAAAATTATGACTACAAGGCAATTCCAGTATGCAACTGCAAGAATTATTAAAAGGCCAAAGGTCAGAGTCATAGTTGCCAACAAGTGAGATTAGCTAAGCTCTTTCAATATACTGGTAGATAAAATCAGTGTCTGTTTCCTAGTGTTCCCTTGGTATACTTGCTTCTCTTGCTGGTCAGAAACAGCAGAGGGCTTGGGAAGAATAGAAGCTGTGGTGTATTAAGGACAAAAGGAACAAATAAGCTAAATATAAAGGAGAAAGGGCTGGGCAAGAAGCACAAATTCTCAGCAATGTGAGGGGACGCAGGGAATTCCAGTCAGATGAATACTGTTTGTTGGCAGAAGAGAAGTAGTAGGAGATCAGTGAGAAATAGGATGGAAAGGTTGTAAGATGTGGTACCCAGCAGGCCCTGTCACAGATCTGCAAACCGTAAGACCAGAAATTTATTTAGTTATTTAGTTAGTTAATTTATACCCTGTCTTTCTCCGCAGTGGGGACCCAAAGCAGCTTATGTTGTTCTCCTCTCCTCCATTGTATCCTTACAACAACCCTGTGAAGTAGGCTGAGGGATGTGACTGGCCTGAGATCATCCAGCAAGTTTCCATGGAAGAGCAGGATGTCGAACATGGGTCTCCCAGATCCTAGTCTGGAACTCTGTTGTACCACCCTAAAGAGAAGCAGCTTGGCTGGGAAGTGGTTTTTGGGAAAGGGGAAGTATCTTCATACTACTACATTTAAGACTGAGTCTGGGTGACTGGCAGCTCAGTCTGATGGTGTTGACTTTCAGATAAATCTCACTGAGTTCAAAGCAACTTATTTCCAAGTAAAGGCATATACAGGACTGCAGCTGCAAACACAAGTCTTTTTTGTAAAATGTCATAGGCTCTGGGAAACAGTCCTGTGTTATAATGTCACTTAAGTATGAGAACAGCAAAAGTGGGAGATGGGCGCTGCTGACTTTTCCAAGCGTGGCTTACTCACTGTATAACTTAGTGAAGCATTGCAGCAGTTCTTTTATAATTGTACATCCTCTCACTTAATAACCTTGTGCACCCACGGCATTAAGAAGTAGCAGCAGGGTAACAGAGACCAGGTGTTAAAATTTGGCTGTGGCTACATATGAGCATGGATGTGTCCCTTGGTTATACAATCTGTATGGTAACTTGGTATTTAATATTACTATTAACACACACTATATTAACTGTTTTTTAAATATGTGTACAGTATACTTAAAACCTTTCACAATAATCTTAGAAGGTAAGGCTCCATTATTCACATTTTGCAAATAACCTGATTCAGGCCTGCAAACAGCAGCACTGGAACTTCTTGAAATACAGTGGCGAACAGGCTGAATAAAGGTAAGAGATTTGGAGCTTCTGATTTGTAGTTTGTGATGGTACGATGAAAAGTGTTAAAACCATGCGGAGCCTTTTCACGGAAACAGCTTGTTACATGGAGCTCTTTTTTATTCAGTTTCATTTAAAGCAATCAGGTGTGAATTGAGCTTTAGTATATGAGAGACTAGTGAAAAACAAACATAGGTTTGTGTGCCTTTTGCAATCAATAGACTTTTTTTCAGTTACTTGCTTGATTTTACTTCCTCGCTTGCTTGATTGGAAATACCTGGTTCTGACTAGCAAAGAGATAGATGCTGGGTGTTCCATGCTGATAATTCAAAAAAATTGCCTAGCAGCCAAATCGCCCTGAACTCAGTCTTAGGAAATCATATATGCTTCAGCGTGGACAAAGAAATAAATGCTTGAATGAATGATCAAGATCAAATGTGGATATATGGACCACCTGTGCAACAATCAGCACAGTTACTGGCTGGATATAAATGTGTGACAGTCTCCAGATCAGGAACAGGGCTGGCCCATTATTGTTAAATTTTAGACTGTCGCCTAGGGCAATGGCTTGACAAGGGCACCATTCTGGCTGGCCTGGTTCCCTCCTCACCCCGCACAGGAAGCCTCCCTTGCCGGCTTCTTGCTCCATCCCTGGCAAGAGACTCCCCTCCTTGCAGCCCCCCAGACAGAAAAAGAAGGAGGCGGGGGGACAGGCGTGGGGAACATCCCGGGACGACTGGAAAGTGCTGCTCACCCTCTGCTGCCCCTGTGGTCTCTTTGGAGCTCCTTTTGCAGCCTGGCACAGGCCCCTCCCCTCCCCCTCCCCTCGAGCGGTCCCGCTTCCCTGCATATATTTGCAGCTTGCCCCCTTGGCCCACCCGCTGTGGCTCCGGTGCCCTCCCCCACCCTGCCCCGCATGGGGGGGGCACCAGAATGTATCCTCGCCTAGTGGGTGAAAAAACGTGGGGCCGTCACTGGTCAGGAAGAAAAATTTCTAGGCTTTTTAGAAAGAAAATCTGCTCAGAAGACATCACCTTTGTGTCTGCAGAAAGCAAGTATTCAGAAACAGCTGCCTCCATCTTAGAAGGATGCTTGGTTTCCAAATTTCCAGCATTTTCTGACTAATCCCAGTACCCCATAACAGACACTTTGTGATTGCCCCCTTATCTTAGCAATTTTGTAGATGTGCCGACCCCCTGTTCATAAAATTCCAAAAATTTCTAAAGGCTCAACAGAGGTGGAGATACCTGGGTTATTGAACCATGAGACTGAAGGGAAAAGGAGACAGAGCCAGGGGTCTGAGGGAAGGAAGCAGTAGACAAGGGGAGGGGGTGGTAAGGGAGCAGATGGAGGAAATGATCTAGGAAAGTTGTGGAGAAAACATGGCCAAAGGAAGAGAAGATGGGGCAGGACCAACCCAGGAGATACAAGATAAAAGCACTGAAGAAGCAAGTATCTCATGGAAAGAAACAGGTGACTGATAAAGAAAAGGAGACTAGACAAACAAGAAAAAGAGATTGCATTTATACCCCACTTTTCACTTGGAGTCTCAGAGCGGCTTGCAATCTCCTTTCCTTTCCTCTCTCCACAACAGACAATCTGTGAGGTAGGTGGGACTGAGAGAGCTCTTGAGAACTGCTCTTGAGAACTGTGACTGACACAAGATCACCCAGTAGCTGCATGTGGAGAAGTGGGGAATCAAACCCAGTTCTCCAGATTAGAGCCTGCTGCTTTTGACCACTACACCAAACTGGCTAGGGAGGCTAATAGAGAAGGGTTGGCAGGTAGAGACCGAGAAAAAAGGTGAGGCCAAGCCAACTAGAAACAGGGAATAGAAACTGACAAGTGGTGAGACCCGCAAGGACTTGCAGAGGGGCATGTCATTTTTTCCTGTATTCCACCGTCCCCTACTATTTCATCTTTTCTTTACTTGGCACTGCCCATGGCCTCTCCCCCTTTCCTGTATGGCCCAGTCAAGTTGTATGAATAGTGTGTTCCTGGTGGTTGCTGATGGATCTGTCCCTGTTGAGTTTGCAGGAAACCTGATAGGAAAGGTATATTTCAGGGATGTTTTGGCCTTTCAGTTCATCCCTTTACAGCAACCAAGCCTTGGAAGGCTGAGCAAGGTGGCTGGCAGGAGGAATCCTGCCCCCAAACATCCATGCCCAGGTGTGGCACCTGAAAGTGATGCCATCATGCTAGGGACGTTGCCTGCAATGCTCTGGTTAGAGGGCAAAACACTATGGTAAATTTGGCCCCAAACCATAGAGTTGTCATGCCTGCGCCCGATCCGGCACCTGAAAGCTCAGCCGTGACCCCAGAGACACCCCCTGACCCGGTACCAGGGAGCTCTGCCCCCGATCTGGCATCTGACAGCTTGGCCACGACCCCCTTGGACCTGGCACCAGGGAGCTCGGATATCAGGGACGCGGTGCCTTTAAGTCCCTCCGAGGCACCGGAGTCCTCAGAGAATCTAAGTGCTGGGAGGAATGAGCTCCCAGCTACGAGGCAACCATCACCTGGGGTGGATACATCACCACCTGACTTGCCCCCATGTGCGGACCGACTGCGAGACCGCAGGCACAGAGCCTTGGTGGCTCGATGAAAAGAGGCACGTGTATGGGGGCGACGATCAATGAGCCCCGAGTACTAACCGGAGCAGGGACCTGGCAACGACCGGTTAATTAGTTAACAAGCCAGCACGGTATTTAAGAACATCACCAGCCATGAGCAAACTATGCTGGCAAACTCGTCATAAGACCACTCGGCTTGCACCTCTCGTTGTTCCCTTGTCTCGTCTTGACTCTCTGGCTCCCGACCTTGGCACGTCTCTGAACGCTTCTTCCGGCTCCTGACCTTGGCTCGGCTTCTGGACTCCGCTTTGAATTCTGACTAACGGTACGACTGACAACAGCTTTGCTCTCTGCTTTGAAACTCGTTTGCTTGGACTTTGACTGATACCTCTGGCTGATCTCTGGAACTCTCTCTGACTACGTCACTGGACTATCCCTCTGTACCTGGCCCCCAGGCCCCGTCGTGACAAGAGTTTTGCCCTTAAACCAGAGTGTCGCTGTGCAACGTTGCTGACATGATGATGTCACATCACTGCATTGGCGACATCCTGGAATGCTCCCTAATTACCCCAACCTGGTGAGAGGACCTGGCAACCCTGGGAAGTATCTCATTTCTTCCCCTATTTCCTCTTTCCCTTTCCTGAAGGCTGCCATAGTGTCTGCCTTCTTCCTGCTTCCTTCTTCCCACCCACCAGCCATCCTAACTTTACTTGCCCCCCTGCCTTCAGTTTTTCTTCCTTCCTTCTCTCTGGGAAAAATTTGTATAGTTCTAGCTGCTGTACTGGGCCAGGCCCAGATGCGTGGGTCTGGCTGCAGGGTCAGGCCCAGTTGCATGGTGGGAAACCTGCAAAGACTTGTGGGAGTCACCTCACTTTCAGCTGCATTCCTCTGTTTATACTATTTCCTCCTTCTTCCTCCTGGCAGCCCTCATACCCTCACCTTTTCCTGCTTCCTCCTCTCCTTCCCATTCACCAACCAATCTAACTTTTGTCTGCCCCCCCTATTCAGCTTGCATCATGGATTGTCCTGGTCTCCATTTTATCCTCACAACAACCCTTTTGCCCAGTGTCATCCAGTGAGCTTCCATGGCAGAGTGGGCATTCAAACCTAAGTCTCCCATATCCTAATTTGAAACTCTAACCACTATACCATACTGACCCAATAACAAGCAGCCAGTTCTGGGTGAGTCATGCTGCTTGTGTGGTATCAGGTCACCTGGTGGTTGCTTCCAGGCCTGGCTCCAGTGAGTCCTCCCTTAAAAGCCAAAACAGGCCTGGAAAGTGTCTTGTCTCCTCCTGCTGCCTTTTATTGACAGAAAACAAGGCATATAGGCTGGCAACACTATTGTGGTTGCCTAGTAATGGCCACAACAGCCAATGAGAGGGCATTTGTTTCTTAAATCTATGAGCACTGCTTCTATTATCTGAGGCGATTTTAACCTCCCCCAATGTATTTTTTCTTTTTTCAAATTTCAGAGGTTTTATTGCAAACCTAGGCCTTTTCCCAGATTTTTAGAAAGATCTGTTTTAGCTCTTCATGGCTCTGATTTCTAGATTTAAATATCCCTAGATGTGGCTATGTTGAGAATTGGTGATATTGATGATCCTTGCATGCTTGCTAGCCCACCCAGTTAGAACTCTGTTATGTACTGAATGTGAATTGCTGCTATCTATTCACATGTTAAGCTTGAGTCAGAATGTGGCTCTTCAGATGTCGCATTGCTATTGGTCGGTTTCTGCGAAACCTTTGTAGATACCCAATCACTATGTGAGAATGTATCAGAGAGGGAACGGTCCTGATTGGCCTTTATCCCTGCATTGTTATTGGTTCTTATCTGACAATGGGTGTGGCTTTGACAGCCCGGGAGAGTTTAAAAGAAGGAGCTGTGCTCCACTGTTTTGTGGATGTTTGCTGGTGTGTTCTGAGTTGGAGTTGCTGTTACCAATAAAGCTGAATCACTTGCTGAAATCACTTCGTTGTTATGTTGTCCATACTTAACACTATTTTTATTGATTATATTTATATCCTGCTTTTCAACCACATAGCCATCAAAGCAGCTAACATTTTAAAAATGTAATCATAATGATTTCTTCCCTTCCCAGTATTACTCCTCTTGCTGAGTCCCTTCCAGCCAGGATGAGGTCTCTGATATCCTAAGAACCAAGAGAAAACAGCCACCTTCTGCTCTATGGTCAGGGGTCTTTTGGGGGGGAGCGCACCGGAGCGCAGCTCCGGGAGCTCAGGAGCCAAGCCCCGCCCCCAGCTGGCGTCCCAGGAGTCTTTCAGGCAGTCGAATGTCAGTTTCAGCTCCATTATATCCTATGGGCCATTGAAGTCAGTGGTGAAAACATGGTGTATATTCTGGGGGCTGGAGGGGAGGGGTTTGAGGGAGAGGCCCCAAACTCACAGGGTAGCTGATGGAGCCCCTCCCCAAGTTTCTCACCAAGTTTCAAGAACATTGGGTCAGGGGGTCCAATTCTATGGGCCCATAAACAGGTTGCCCCATTCCCTCCATTGTTCTCTATGGTGGGAAAAAAATAACTTTTTCTCCCACCATAGAGAACAATGGAGGGAATAGGGGCAACCTGTTTGGGGCCCATAGAATTGGACCCCATGGTCCAATGTTCTTGAAACTTGGTGGGTATCTTGGGAAGAGGCTCCATCAGCTACCCTGTGGGTTTGAAGCCTCTCCCTCAAACCGCCTCCCCTCCAGCCCCCAGAATATACCCTATGTTTTCACCATTGACTTCAATGGCCCATAGGATATAAAGGTAAAGGTTTCCCTTGCTCGAAAGCCAGTCGAATCCGACTCTAGGGTAGCGGTGCTCATCTCCGTTTCAAAGCCAAAGAATGGGGCCAAATTGCCGCCGAATTTCTTTCATTCCCTCCTTTCTTTCATTCCCTCCTTCCTTCCTTCCTTCCTTCCTTCCTTCCTTCCTTCCTTTCCTTCTCTCTTTCTTTCCCTCTTTCCTTCTCTCTCTCTCTCTTTCTTTCCTTCCTTCCTTCCTTCTCTCTCTCTCTCCTCTTCTCTTCTTTCCTCCTTTCCCTGTTTCCCTCCTTCTTCCCTCTCTTTCTTTCCCTCCCCTTTCCTTCTCTTTCTTTCCCTCTTTCATTCCTTCTTTCCTTCTCTCTACTCTCCTTCCTTCCCTCTTTCCTCCTTCTGTGGCCTAACTCTCATGAGAAGGAGTTTAAACTTTAAACCCCGTCTCTCTTAGCTCCCCCACCCAGACCAGCTGGGGAAGGGAAGGGGAGGCTTTTGAAGATGCTTCCCCTTCTGACATCACTTCCGGTGATGTCAGGGGGCGTGGCATATGCTAATAGCCCAATAGCTCATTAGCATACCATATGCAGCTGTTTTTCTACGAAAAGACCCCTGTCTATGGTAGATGTTGGAATTGCTGTTACTTGGATGGTACTCTCTCTAATACTTCCTCCCATACTGAGGGATCTGAATATCCTAAGAGCCAAGCAAATAGTGTGTGTGTATAGTGTGTATGTATGGTAATGGTGTTATTTCCTTATAGAATCCTCCCATTTTGTGGATAAGCAGCTATCTTCTGATACCTGTCCCTCCTCTGCTCCACTGTAGGAAACATTTCAGTGGCAGGTGTTCTGTAAGTCTGTTGTTTTTGGTTAATTAATTCTCCTGCCTCAACACTTCGATCTGACACACATTACAAAACTTGATCGGGCAGCTACTAGACAAAGTTTTTTAATGTGATGACACAGATGTTATGTGATGATTAGATCTATCCAAAGCCTCCATTAGAACACTATGTTGACTCTGTTTCCTGGAAATCACACATATCAGCTACAATATAATAACTTCTCTCCCGTACAGGTACATCCATTTTGTGCTTAACAGCTCAGAGAGAGAGAGAGAGGGAGGGAGAGAGAGAGAGAGAGAGAGAGAGAGAGAGTTGGGCTTTTAAAGGTACGTATCCATGTAGACAAACATAATAAATAGACACTGCAGAGCCTGTAGCAAGGCCTGCTGGGAAACCAGCAAAACAACTACTGCAGCATTTATGGTAAAAAAATTGTAATGTAAAACAAGTTGTCAGTGTTGCTTAAAGTTTTTAAGGCCTACCTATTCTGACGGTGTCCCTTTAAGCACAGTGAGAGCACAGAGGCTTATGAAACAGTAAAAGGTCACAAACACCCGAATCATAGGTACACTTAGAAACAACTCTGTTGATTTCAATCCAATTTAAGATTGGGCCCAGATATAAGTATTATTTCAAAGTTGTCCTAATGAAATGAAGAAAATGAAGCCCTATTGATATCAATGTGGTAAGGGACTGCTTGTGAATCTTGTGTGTTTTATGTCCCACTTACTCTGTCCCCAATTGTTAACAGAATGTATAGCAGAAATAGTGATCTAAATAAGGTCTGCAATCTTCACTCTTGGCAGCTAAATATTATGACTTGTTGCAAATGTTTTCAAGCTGGCAAGACCACTGTATACCTTATACCTTTTGCATTATATAAAATTGTCACCATCTCTAGTCTATTCATCATTTTTTTTTAAACACAGGTACAAAATCTACAGAATAGACACTCCAGATTTGCCTTATTCTGATTTATTTTTAGCTGCATGATACTGTAGAGCTAAAGGTCAGGAAAAGTAAATTGTCAAGAGGCATAAATCATTTGTTTTAGTTGCTTTTAAACAGGCTGGGTACATTCTGGGCTAAAACAAAAAAAATTATATCGAAGTAATCCAAATTCTGCTCTGAGAAAAGTGAACTTATGAATATGACTCGAAAAGAAGGTTTGGGCTCCTCTACCCTTAACTAGTTTGTAAAGTGGGACTTTTTGGCAAATTCACTTTGTTATGCAGTACTATGAAATGCTGGTTGGCCAGCACTCCCTGTTATAAAAACAAAAGGCCACATAATTTTTTTGTTCTCATTTGCATCTTTGGCACTTTAGATATAACTCCTTCTGAAAGACGTTGTACTGTTCCTTCTTCACTTCAACTGTTATCTGCATGAAGTGTGCATACGTTAAAGAGCCTAAGTGGTTACATCCTTTGAAATGCACTGACTCTGATGTAGGGATGAAGGAGCGTGGCCCTGCTTTGTGGTTCCATAGTGAATATGTTGAAGAAGAAGAAGAAGAAACTGTTTTAGGAGAAAGTATCCCTTTCCTGTAGAATAATGTGCTGACAAGGAGGTAGATTCTTCTTGATTGCTGGCCAGATATTGTTCATTTTATGGGTGAGGAGGAGGAAATACAAACAAAATGATTGCCTGGGTGGAAAGGGAAGAACCCCCCTCCCCATTACCAGGCCACAGAACTTTGTTGTTTAATACTTTGTTCTGTGACGGGGTCCCCAAACTTTTTGAGCCTGCAGGTACCTTTGGTACCTTTGGAATTCTGACATAGTGTGGTGGATGCAGCCACTGCTGTAGGAGGGGTGCTGGCCATGAAATGGCTGCCACATCTTATCTTGAGTCACACAGTGAATATCCTTGTTGTGCTGTCGTAGCTAGGGTTCCCATTCCCCAGGTGGGGCAGGGGTCCCACACTTTGTGGGGCTTTTGCCTGCTGCCAGCCAGCTAACCGGTGGGGTAAGCCCCACCCCCAAACAGCAGTCTTGCATGGCTATGCCCCAATGTGATGACATCACACGGAAGTGACAACATCATGTCGGGGACATTGTGTGGCAACACTCTGTTTTGAGAGCAAAACTGTATGATTTGACCACAATGATTTGACCACATAGAGTTTTGCCCTCAAACCAGAGTGTAGCTGTGCGATGTCCCCGATATGATGGCATCAGTTCCATGTGACATCATCATATTGGGGACATCACCACATGACACCACTGGGGGTGGAGCTCCACCCCACTCCTGGAAGGCTCCTTTTCGCCCCTGCTGGTGCATCGTGGAGACCTGGCAACCCTAGTGATAGCAGCTGCTAGTAAAGCAACCTTTAAAAAAATCTGCACAGCTAACCAGATCTCCAGTGGTCAATCAGAAGCCTTGCTGGGCAAAAGCCCCGCCTTGCTTCACCCTCGTTGGGCACCAGGAAAAGTGCTGGTGGGTGCCAGTGTTGGGGATCCCTGCATTATGAGATCATGCACATTTTCAAAAGTACATTAAGAAAGCAGTTGGTTGGCTGTTTAGGATAGCCATGATTCTTAACAGGACGAAGTGATAAGGCTGCTAATTGCATCCTTGTCAGATCTTAAGGATGCAAACCCTGCAAAAAATGTACATTTGGTATTAAGTATGCCTAATTAATTCTTATTGTGCTAAATGTATCTACAGTTGAACTGCTAAAACAATTTGCAAGTTTTTGTCTTTTGGAATCATACCATTCATTGCAAAGACACCAGTGCAGAGCACAGTGTTGTGGCAGCAGTGTTCATCATAAAACTCTTGCAAAATATAGTGAGTATACTTTTGATAGTAGGGCTATATTGTGTATAGGACCATTGCTTTATTTTCATCCTCAGCTTTGTTGGTGCAGTGTACATTCTGATTGCTTGTTACTCTGCTCTAGTCTAGCTGGGTTTCTGTTACTCTTCCCCTTTTGGAGAGGAGACTACCCTTGACACAACTGTAAAATATATGGTGAAACCTTATTTGTAGGGTTCATATTAAACTACATCATATTTACTGATATAGTGTATAACAAGAAAAATGGTTGGTAGCCCCAAATTGAATTGTTCAAGAGGGCTTTTCTACACAGGCATTAGACTTGCAATGTACTAAAGGTTTCACAAGGTTACTAAGAAGAATTATTCGGGACTGTGGTCTATACTACTAAGAACATAAGAGAAGCCAATGCTGGATCAGGCCAATGGCCCATCTAGTCCAACACTCTTGTCATGCAGTGGCCAAAAATACCAGGTGCCATCAGGAGGACCAGCAGTGGGGCCAGGACACTAGAAGCCCTCCCACTGTTGCCCCCCCAAGCACCAAGAACACAGAGCATCACTTGCCCCAGCCTGAGAGTTCCTATCTATACCTTGTGGCTAATAGCCACTGATGGACTTCTGCTCTGTATGCTTATCTAATTCCCTCTTGAAGCTGCCCATGCTTGTAGCTGCCACCACCTCCTGTGTTGTGTTAATCACTCTGGGTGAAGAAGTACTTCCTTTTATCCATTCTAACCCGACTGCTCAGCAATTTCATGGAGTGCCCATGAGTTCTTGTATTGTGAGAAAGGGAGAAAAGTACTTCTTTCTCTACCTTCTCTATCCCATGCATAATCTTATAAACCTCGATCATGTCACCCCTCAGCTGTCGTTTCTCCAAGCTAAAGAGCCCCAAGCATTTTAACCTTTCTTCATAGGTTTGATCATTCTAGTTGCCCTTTTCTGTACTTTTTCCAAAGCTATAATATCCTTTTTGAGGTATGGTGACCAGGTGTACACAGTACTCCAAATGAGGTTGCACCATTGATTTATACAGAGGCATGATGATAATGGCTGATTTGTTTTCAATTCCATTCCTAATAATCCCCAGCATAGCATTGTCCTTTGCAGTTGCACACTGTCTAGACATTTTCATTGACTTATCTACTACAACTCCAAGATCTCTCTCTTGGTCAGTCTCTGCCAGTTTGGACCCCATCAATGTGTATTTATATTTAGGATTTTTGGCTCGAATGTGCATCACTTTGCACTTGGCCACATTAAACCCCATTTGCCACATTGACGCCCACTCACCCATCCTCAACAGATCCCTTTGGAGTGACTCACTATACTCCCTAGTTCTCACCACCCTGAACAACTTCATGTCAGCCGCAAATTTAGCCACTTCACTGCTTACTCTCAACTCTAAATCATTAATAAACAAATTAAAAAGCATCGGACCGAGTACTGGTCCCTGTGGTACCCCACTGCTTACCACCCTTCACTGAGAAAATTTCCCATTTATATTCATTCTCTGTTTTCTATTAATTAGCCAGTTTTTGATCCACAAGAGGACTTGTCCTTTTATCCCGTGACTATTGAGCTTACTTAGGAGCCTTTGATGAGAAACTTTATCGAAAGCTTTCTGGAAGTCAAGGTAAACAACATCTATTGGGTCCCCTTTGTCCACATGTTTGTTCACTCCCTCAAAAAACACTAACAGGTTAGTGAGACAAGATCTTCCCTTACAGAACCCATGCTGAGTCTGCCTCAATAGTTTTTGTTCATCAATATGCCTACTAATTTATTTATTTATTTTTCATATTTATATCCCGCCCTCCCCGTAGGCTCAGGACGGCTAACAAGAGACATATGCCATGCTAAAACAATTAAATCCAAATAAAATTACATTTAAAATATTGGTGCTTGAATACAATTGTTATTAAATCTAAGATAAGGTCCAAAGATCCTCCAATCTCTGCAACCAGTACAGTTCCAGATGTTGTTCCAGCGATACTCCCCTAATATTGCCGACTCTTCTGGTCTTCGTCTTCCCAGGGCCGTCTCCCTGCACCATCTAAGTTGACATCACAGTGGTGGTGCAATGGGGCCTTAATAATTCTTTCTTTAATGACAGTTTCCACCAACTTACCCGGTATCGATGTCAGACTGACTGGCCTGTAATTTCCCAGATCTCCTCTGGAACCCTTTTTAAAGATGGGAGTGACATTAGCTACCTTCCAGTCCTCAGGAATGAAGGCAGATTTTAATGAAAGATTACATATTTTTGTCAGGAGATCCACAAGTTCGCATCTGAGTTCTTTCAGAACTCTCGGATGTATGCCATCTGGGCCTGGTGATTTATCAGTTTTTAAGTTGTCTATCAGTCATGTATAGCTTGTTGAAACTAGGATCTTATTACGGAATTTTGCATCATTTAATGTGTCATGTTAATACTTATGCTTTGCTTTAGTTCTGTTTTTAGGCTTCTGATTGGTTCCACAACCATATTCCTATTGCAATTGTTTATTGAATGTCCCATCAATCAATTTTATTGACATACCCTGTGTAATCTGTCTTGCGTCTCAGTGAGAAAGGTGGACTATAAAGGTGGACTATAAATAATGTAAATAATTTTTTTAAAAGTTGAGAACATAAAATTCAAAGAATGTCAATGCTAATCTGATCTAACCAAACTTTTTCAATGCCTATTTGTCGAAGAGAACAATTCTTATTCTATAAAAAGATGGCCACAAGATTACATGCCAATGAGTTTCAAAATGTAATTTAATAAAAGGGTTTGGGTGAGATTCAAAGAAACACTTTTATTATGAGAATATTTAGAACTATGAGAGCTAATGTTAGAAAAATCTTGGGAGATCACCAGTGTTCCCTCTAAATTGAGTTAGTGCAAGCTAGCTCACAGTTTTTTTAGTCTCAGGCTCACACATTTTTGTATTAGCTCAGGAAGGATGGTTCCAGAGCAAGCTACTTTATGCAGTAGCCAAATTGCTTGCTCACAACTTTAATGCCAATAGCTCACAAAGTAGAATTTTTGCTCACAAGATGCCACAACTTAGAGGGAGCACTGGATATCGCAAGTTAAGTAATGGCATATATTAAAGATTAAATTATGCTTCCGCATATTGGATATCTTGAAGTTCCCCTAGACTGCACATTCTAGCATCCCAGGCAAAAAAACATTCAGAAGCAGAATCTGTCAACTTTGGCTTTTAAAATCTAGATATCAAGATGCGGTTTCTTAACACAAATATATACATAACCTCTATCTAAAACTTTTGTCCCCAAAAGGGACAACCCTTTTATTGAGATGTAGAACCAACCTGCTTTTATGTCACTTTCATTATTTATTTATTTATTAGATTTGTATCCCACCCTCCCTGCAAAGCAGGCACAGGGCAGCTCACTATAACAATGCATTAACAAGAAGTCCTTACACTTTAGAAATCCCAGTATGTTCACAGGTTTCTGGGGCATGGCAGTCAGTTCACATGGAGCTGAGCACCTGTCCTAGAGTTGCCATTCCCCAGTTCAAGGTGGGAATTGCCCAGTTTTGAGGGATCCTGTTTGCCACCTGCCAACTGGCTGGTGGGAGGAAATCCCTACCCCCAGCAGCAACATCAGGCGACGTGTCTGCGTCACCCAGAAGTGACATGAGCATGCTGGGGGCGATGCTCTGTGTTTTTGGACAAAACTCTATGATTTGAGGTCAATTTTACCATAGAGTTTTGCCCAAATACCGGAGCATCGCCCCTGGCATGCTTATGTCACTTCCAAGTGAAGTAGTCATGTCGTGGCTTTGCCACTCCCAGAAAGTCCCTCCTCTTCCCCCGCTGGTGCGTCGTTCCAACCTGGCAACCCTAACCTATCTAGCGTACCTATTGCTCTGTGTGAACTGACTGCAATCTAGAATGCACCCAATACTTTCTTATGGTTGCAACACTACAGAGGAAGATTGGTAGTGACGGAAAAGCCTCCAGGTTCTCAAGAACATAGTCTGAAAACTACTGCCCTGTATAATCAACTTAATAAGCAGCTAGCATGTATTTTCAAATCTCTTTCTGAAATGGCATAGTTAGCATTTTTAATTGGCACATATTTCAGTTTGCTCAGCATTATTCATTCAATATGTAGGCTACATTTATACAGATATATTCACAGTGCTTTTAAATAAAGCTAAAACAATGCTTTAAAAGCCAAGTGCAACCATTCACTATGCTAAAGCCTTTGATTGTGTGGATCACAACAAACTATGGCAAGTCCTTAAAGAGATGGGAGTACCAGACCACCTCACATGTCTCTTGAGAAACCTGTATAAGGGTCAAGAAGCAACAGAACAGGATGTGGAACAACTGATTGGTTTAGCATAGGAAAAGAAGTACGACAAGGATGTATATGCTTGCTTATTTAATTTATATGCAGAGCACATCATGCAAAATGCCGGCCTGGATGATTCAGAAGCTGAAATTAAGATTGCTGGGAAAAACATCAACAACCTCAGATATGCAGACAATACCATTCTAATGGGAGAAAGTGAAGAGGACCTAAAGAGCCTCTTGGTAAGAGTAAAAGAGGAGAGTGCAAAGGTTGGCTTGAAACTCAACATCAAAAAAATGACATGGCATCCGGCTGCATCGCTCCATGGCAAATAGAAGGCAAAGTTGTGGAAGCAGTGACAGACTTCACATTCTTGGGATCCAAGATCACTGCAGCCATGAAATTAAAAGACGCCTGCTCCTTGGGAGGAAAATGATGGCAAACCTAGAAAGCATATTAAAAAGTAGAGACATCCTCTTGCCAACAAAAGTCTGTATGGTCAAAGTAATGGTATTCCCAGTAGTACTGTATGGCTGCGAGAGTTGGACTATAAGGAAGGCCGAGGGCTGAAGAACAGATTCTTTTGAGTTATGGTGCTGGAGAAGACTCTTGAGAGTCCCCTGGACTGCAAGGAGATCAAATCAGTCAATCCTAAAAGAAATCAACTTTGACTGTTCCCTGGAAGGCCAGATACTGAAGCTGAAGCTCAAATACTTTGGCCACCAAATGAGAAGGGAGAACTCACTGGAGAAGATCCTGATGCTGTGAAATATTGAAGGCCAAAGAAAATGGGGACAGCAAAGGATGAAATGATTAGACAGTGTTATTAAGGCAAGGAACATGAAATTGAGCAAACTCTGGAGGACAAGGGAAGACAGAAGGGCCTGTTGTGATATGGTCCATGGGGTCGCAAACAGTCGGACTCGACTATGAAACTGAACAACCACCACCAAATAAAACAATGTATAGCAGCAGTAAGAAAACTTCATAAGAGCATTTATTAAAACCAAGTTAAGCTATTAGGTAAAACAGAATTACAGAATTCTGAAATACAGAGTTAAGACTCATTTCAGACTATCAGAGAAAACTATATAGATAAGACCAGCAAGAAGGGCCTTAAGAACCATTTAACAACTCCAACCCTAGATCCCAGTGGTAAGGCGTAGGTATCAATAGTATTTATTTCTTTTAAAACATTTTTATGTTGCCTTTCCACCCAATCAGGATCCACAAGGCAGCAAATATAACACCATTAAAACATTTAAACAGTTAAAATAAGTTAAAATATAAAATTCAATTAAAAACATAATTTTCGGCATGGAACAGCCGTTATTAGGGGTGTGGGGGGAGATATTTGTGAATTTCCTGCACTGTTTAGGTGGTTGGATTAGATGACCCTAGAGGTCCCTTCCAACTCTATGATTCTAAACACGTGAAAATATAAAATTGAATTAAAAGCACATAAACAACACTAGATGATGGGCCAAAACTGTTACTGGGGATGTGAAGAAATGTATTTTCTTCTGGGAGGTTGGCACTTAGCAAAAGTCTCCACTGTGTGTTTTAAAAGTTTTTTTCCTCTGGGCAGAGAACAGCCATGGGGAGAGGAAGTTGTGCAATCACTTTCTAAATGTACCTCGGCTCATCTGCATTCAAATGCTAATAGATCTGGCAGGAGAGACAATGGTTGGGTCCAGATCTTCCCCTTCCTCCTAGCAGGGAACACAGGTTTTGAGGACTTTAGGCTAGCAAGACTCCAGGAATAATCTCCAGGAAGAAGCTTGGCTTGGCCTGGCCAGATCAGTGGGTGGAGAAACAGATATAAAACCTCCTTGCAACAAGAATATCAGCAATACATAGTACAGATATCCTGTACAGAAAATATACAATAGTAATAAATTATTAAAACACTAGACAGTGTTCTTCTGCCTTGTTAAACATGCCAGAGTGCAGACTCTTGCTACTTTAAGGGTAGTTTTGTTGAAACAGTTGGCAAGAAGAAGTATAAAAATAATTTGATATACCTGGATATTTGGACAGAATTGGGGTAATGTACATATATTGTGGCCATTACTGTTAGATGTTTAATACTACATTAATTAATCCAATTTAGAGATACTAGAGGTTGTGTGATATAGTGCACAGAATGCTGGATTTAGAACTGGGGAGGGGTCTGTTCAAATCCTTGCTCAGTCATGGAGCCCCCAGGATGACCTTATGAATATCATCTACAACCTCACAGCATTGAGGATAAAATACAGAAGGGTAGAATGTTGTAAGCCATCTTTGATTTCCATTGGGAAGGAAAACGAGGTTTAAACAAAGTAAAAAAATTCATCTGATTTAATACCCTTTTGGGGTTTTGTCTTAATAAAATGGGGTACATGTTGTCCTGAGTTCCCTCAGGGAAGGGTTGCTCTGCAATTATTTGTTTCTGTTTAAACATGGCATCCTTACTGAGGAGCCTGAGCCTGAAAATGTTAGCCAGTCCTGATTCTGGAACTGTTGGGAAAGATTTGAGGAAACATTTTGAACATTCTTGAGAAGAGAGCTGGTTTGATTTTTGGGACTCTTGACCCGAAATTGCTTTGGGATTAGCACTGCCTGTATTTTCTTCCTTCTTGATTCCCAGCAGACCTGCTCAAACCATACATTTGTAAAAATCAACAATCCCAAAGCGGGAGTCTCCAGGGCTTTTTCTTCCAAAGGGAACTGGCCTTTTAAAGACTGCCTTGAACATCGTACCATTCTGGAAAAAGAGAGCATGAAAGCATATTTTCTTGAACTTTACTTGCCCTTAAATTGCTTGTGTTCTGAAGAAACATTAATAAATTACCAGACTTCTGAAGGAGTTGATGGCTGTTTGTTATACTGTACCTGAAAAGAGAGTATCCTTGCTAGGAACCAACAACAAAAACATGAGGAACTCTTTCCCTCCTTGTAATTATCTCCTTTTTAGATGGTAAATGGAGAATTCTTCAATGATACTCCAAGCCTTGGAACTAAATTCTTTTGAGATCTGATCAGAAGAAGAGCCCTGATGGATCAGACTAAGGATCCGTCTAGTCAAGCATCCTGTTTCTTTTCTAGCAGTGGGAAGCCAGATGGTTTACAAAGATAGTAATTCTCCCTCATTCTTTATTTATTGAGAAAAGTTTTATGTTGCCTCTCCAGGAACCTGTCCATGATGGCTTACAAAATAAAAATAATAAGCCAAAGCATCAAGACGTTAATTAAAATCTAATATTTAAAACATTAAATATTAAAATATAGACTATAAAAAAGACTACTGACAGCTTACAGACTAAAGAGGTGTTAAAAATCACCCCTTAATTAAAAGCTTGGTTTTGGTCTGGTGTCTTAAAGAAAGGAATGTAGGCACCTGGTGAGTCTCAAGGGGCTGCCTCATCTCTGAAGGCAAAAAGCATAGACAGCAGGGCTTATGAGGCAGTCCTTCAAGTAGCCTGGCCCAAGCCATTTAGCGCTTTAAAGGTAAGAATCAGCACTTTGACTTGTGCCCGGTAACAAAGGGCAGCCAGTACGGATCTTTCAGCAATGGCATAATATGATTGTATCCTGCCCCTGACAGTAGTTTGGCTGCTGAATTTTTTTTCAAGCTGAAGTTCCCAGACTGTTTTCAAAGGCAGCCCCATAAAAACATTACAGTAACCTGACCTGGATGTAATTAGAGCATGGATCACTGTGGTCATGTCACATTTTTCAAGGAATGGCCATAGCTGGCGTATCAGCTGATACTACCTGCCACAGAGGAAATCTGCCTACGTCTGGAGGCTAGGATCCAGCAAGTACCCCAAACTGTGAACCTGCTCCTTAGGGGGAGTGCAACTAGCAGAATCTCAGCCTTATCTGGACTGTGCTTAGTTTACTGGCAGTATTTGGTATTCAAAGGCATACCAAACTAAGTCAATGTGTCTGTAACAAGCTAGGCAACTTTTTCAGACTGAAGGCGGGGAAAAATGCAGTGTTCACCTGTGAAGATGTTGTGCTAGTAAACAAATGGGGAGAGGCAAGAATTGTACTTGCCAGACACACTATGTAGTTTATATGTAGAACTTTTTTTTTTTTTTTTGCAGGGAAGTAAAAGACTGCATTAGAAATACCAGTACACAGCATCAGTGGCCATTGCTTTTGATATACACACTCAGGAATATGATTTCAGTGGAATAAATACCTGTATAATGATTGGTGAGCAAGATCCTAGTGAGGCACAAGGGCACCCTAGTAAGGCAATTTATACACAGATTTTCACTCAGAATGATCACATTCTAAATTATAATTTTTATAACTGCTGTACAGTAGGGAGATCACCCCCTACTCAGGATCCTGCTGGCTTTCTACCTGCACCCCTGCTTTTTAAGATGCAAGGGAGCTTCCCTACCAAGCAAAGTAGGTGGTTACTGTAATGTAATCTGAAGAAGTGAGCAGTGACTCAGGAAAGCTCATACCCTGCCACATATTTTGTTAGTTTTTAAGGTGCTACTGGACTCTGGTTCTTTTCTACTGGGTGTGGTGCTGTTCAGCAGCCATGCCATGGGTCGATTATCTCTGGCCTACAACCAGGTATAAAGCCCAAATTACAATATCTACAGAAGCTGGGAATATTCAGGCTTGATTTTGATTTAGAGGGAGGAAACTGCAAAATATATCAGGATTTGTTTTGTTTCTCGGTGGGATCACTTCCAATCCTACAGTAGCTTTTAAAATTTCTACCTTGGTGGAACTCTTTCCATGTACTTGTGAAATATCATGGGAGCTTCCTGGAGAGTAAGGACAGTGGAAGAAACTGAAAATAAGACAAAGTAGATACTACTTCAAAGAGAGGTTTAACATTGGGAGTAATTTTTCTTCTGATTTTAAGATATTTGGCTGTATTTAATTAGATGTCACACAATACTTTAAAAAAAAACAAACCACCCAGAGCACGATATATCCAAGCAAATTAATAGGCTTGCTTAGGTCTTGAGAGATTTTTACTTCACAGTTTTCCTGGAATTTATTTTCCTGGAATATGATCTTCAGTCCCCTTTCTCAACTTTAAAAATATTGGGACTTAAAACAGACTTAAACAAACATGAATTTTAGCTGGCTTTAAACAAAAGTTGGTCCTCCGAGAGCCAAATCCTTCTTTCCATAAGAAGACGCTTCTCCGAGTGTCCTGGTTCTTTCTGGGGACACTCTTCTTGGCAGGAGAGTTGTTTACTCCCTCCAAAATGTCACCAGCCTCTCCTTCGGCGGGTAGTTTCCAAACTGAGTGCCTCCAGCTCCCTCTGCACCAACACGTGTGTGTGTGTGTGTGTGTGTGTGTAGGAAGGGAGGGGCGGAAAGGAGTCTCCGTCTCCCCCACAGCGGGGCTTCTGCAGGAACCTGCTTGCCTGCCGATTCGTGGCGACCCGTTTCAGGGAAGCGGTGGGTGAAGCAGCCGTGTCAGCAACTCGGCCGGGTCCCATCCTGAGGTCGATTTGCAAGCGGCAGCCGCTTGCTCTGCGCTGAGGAAAAAACGGCTCGGCAACATTAAAAACAAAAACATGGAGGCTTAAGTAGGAGGCTCCAGGCGGAAGAGCGCGAGTCCGTGCTGAGGAGGCACCAAGAAAACGAGGTGAGGGGGGGGGGAGGGGGGGAGGGAGAGGAATCCTGCCTGCAAACGGGGAAGGGCGGGAGGCAAGCGCTGTTCTCGAGGCAGCCCAGCCCAAGAGCGTTGCCGGCTCAAGATAGGCCGATGGCGGGGCTGCTTTCGAAACGGCGATAAGCCTTCGGCGGCAGTTGTAGCCGGGGCCTACTTGGCCCGTGGTTCTCCCGGAGGAAGGCTCTTCCCTTTGCACGGGCCCTGGCGCAAGACCGGGCTTCCTTATAGCGGGGGGGGGGAGAGCAGAGCAGCCGCCACTGTGCAGACCCTGAGATCTCCGGAGGGCGCTCCTCACCCCCTTCCCCGAGGCTTCCCCCTCCGCTCGCCGGGCCTGGGATTAGGTCCGAGCCGCCCTTCCGCTCCGGCGGTGGAAAAGCCCGTGGATTGTTGCGTGGGGCGGCCGGTAGGGCAGGCGGTTCAGGCTGTAAGGAAATACTGCTCCGTGGCTCCTCCTCCTCCAGCACGGGCGGTCAAGGGACAGTTCGCGGAAGCCGCCTCGGCGTCGCTGAGCTCCTCTTCTCTGGGTCTGGGGGACAAGTTCTCGACCAGAAAAGAGTAAGTTGTCTCCCTGGGCGGTTAAGCACGTCTGAAACTTCCCGGGGCCTGCTAGTACTTGCTGGCTGGGTTGGGATAAGCGAGGCCGTTTCTGTCAAGTCTTCATCCGGGCTCAGCCCCGGAATCTATTTTGAATGTTAGGGTTAGTGGAACCAGCTATGAAGTGAACGTCTGATCATGGGTGGAAGACTTTTTCGGCATCACTGAGGAGCTACAACCAGCTTGGGGGGACGGGGGGACGGGGACGCATTCTCTCAGCTGCCGAGGGGCATAGAAAGCAGATGGGAGAGCAAAATTGAGCCAGCAAGTTATCCAACTTCAGCTTCAAAAGCGTGTTTTCGTGTTAGGGGTTAGTACTGGGACGTGAGAAATGGTAAGGGACGTGAAAATGCCTCTGAGCACTCGTTGAGTGCTTTCCTGCCACAGCTGAATAATCTCTAGCTATTCAGCTGGATTTGAGATTTAGCCCGTATCATTTTAGAAACAAGTAGTTCATCACTTTCTTCCCTTTGCACATTTGGGAGCCCTTAATTAATATATTGAATAAGGAAGAATAAGGGATTGGTTATGCTTTCTGATTGTTTTGTTTTGAGAAGGAGAGTTTCCTAAATTGCCTGGGTGTTATTTCCAGAAGCCAGTTTGCATGTAATAAATAATGTGTATCCGTTGTTGTTATTATTATTTGATATAATGCTGTCAACAGATAGTGTAGGAGAAAAAGTGAATGAGAACTTTGAATGGAATGGGTAATACCATTTAGAAAAGATAGTATCCTGGCAAATACATTTTAGGTCCCTACTTCTGGTTATGCATGGCATAAAGTATATTTTGAGGCAGGAAGTCCAAATGACTAAGAGGTATAGTTATGAGAGAAATAACAGGATTTTGTTAAACTGTTCTAATATCTAGAGGATCAGTTGTAGTGTCCCATTTTTAAGGGAGCAGGGAATAGAGGTTTCTTGGGGAATATCTCTAGGTTTTTTAAAAAAAATTTCCAGATAGTTTGAGAAACATATATTTCCTAGTCTTTCCCACTTACTCTTTTTATTACTTCTGAGTTCTTTTCCCAAGAGTTAAGTGTAAGAAAACTATAATCCTGTTCACACACATCTAGATAAAACTCATTAAAATCACATTTTTTTTTCTTTTTTCCCTCCCACCCCTCACCCCAACTTAAGTTTGATTTCTGAAAGTTAGTTCAGTTGCTCAGCCAGGGAGTCTTCTGTTGTTTCCAGAAGATGTCCAGACTTGATTTATGGCAAATCTCCAAATGCAGAGACGTCTATTGTTGTAAGGCAACTGCCATCCCCTTATAGTATGGGTTTGTCACAAAGATGTTGTTCTAGAGGGCTTTTTGAGTTGAGTTCCAGTATTGTGATGGGGCATTACAGTCTGAAGAAGTGTGGGTGTAAAATTATTAGTTCAAGATTTTAGAAGTTGTAGGTTGGATTCATTATGTACTTGATTTGTACCCTGCTTTTCTCCCCAGTTGGGACCCAAAGCAGTTGATGTTCTCCTTTCCCCCCATTTTATTCTCATAAACCTACCCTGTGAGGTAGGTTAGGCTGAGAGTATATGACTGGCCCAAGGTCACCCAGCAAGTTTCCATGGCAGAGTAGGGATTCAGACCTGGTTCTACTAGTTCTTAGTTGAACACTCTAACCAGTGTACCAGCTCTCAGTGTATGCCTTGTTAATATACTACTCAGTGGTTGGTGACTTAACAGTTAAATAAATTATTAATTATTTGCATTGGTGCTATCTCACAGAACTAAGAACCTGCATTGACACGTTGTTCAATATTGTGCTGTTGTTGTGCTGCAGAAGTCTTTTTGCAACTGGATTTCCCTGTATGAACAAGGAAGTCCAGGAGATGAATGATCACTACATCCAGCAATGTGTGGGTGCAGTATTAGTGTTGCAGCTGCTATGGGAATAATGTCATAACTTTGCTGATAGAAATGTGTGTTATGGTGTACTTTATAAGCGTAGTGGTACTTCATATGAAGTGCAACAATCATGTTGCAAGTTTCCTGATCAGCAGGGAAGTAGATGAGACTAGATAGGCATATAGCTGTGCGTGTTACAGCCAGTACATGGTCAGTTATCCTAGTTAATTTCAGCGGCTTCCCTGTAGTTGACTGTAGCATGTATTTTTTACTTTGGTGTCACTTGAATATTTCTGCACAGCTGTGTTTGAATTTAGGGTCTTTGAGTTCTTGTAAATCTATATTTGTTGTCTTTGACTATGTAGTAAATCTAAGTTGGTGGCAACTTAAATGTACCTTGTGGTAGTTCTTAGCTGTATGAAAAATCAGTAATTTGTTGTTTTCGGACCAGTGGCTAGCTAAGCACAATCATCTCTCCAGATTTTGTGTACATATGGACAAGTAAGTTTATGAAGAATGGTTTGATGAGTGTGGTCAGGGGGTAAAAATGGCAAGTTTGAGGTCTTGAAAAAGCCTCCACATCATAATATGTTTCTACAGTCTCTTTCACAGAAAACTTCTTGGTCTACGTTTCACTTTCTGGGTTGGTGGAGTAAACCTCAGTTATAGGTTAAGGATGTGTTGTGGCTCAGTGGAAGAGCCTCCACTTAGCATGTATAGTGGTCAAAGTGTCGGACTAGGGTCTGGGAAATCCAGGTTCAAATCCCCATTCGTGCCATGGAAGCATGTGCCAGTGACACACTCTCAGCCTAACCAACCTAACAGGGTTGTTGTGAGGATAAAATGACGTAGGAGGAGAGTGATGTAAGCCACTTTGGGTCCCCATTGGTATGAAATGTGGGATATAAATAAAGTAAATAAATAAATGTGGAAGGTCCCAGGTCCAGTCCCTGACATCTCCAGTTAAAAGGACCAGGCAGAACCACTGGCAGTCTGAGTAGACAATACTGACCTTGATGGATCAGTAGTTTGATTCAGTATAAGGTGGCATCATGAGCGACCATGTGTATATACATAAAAGCTTTCTTCATCAATTTTGTTTTGGGGTGTTCCGGCACTGTTCTTTACATCTAAATATTCAAAATGAGGCTTGTTGCCAGGAATACGTTTTACCATTTTGGGCTGGCATACTGGTTGCATCCTTGAGCAGACTGACCTAGCTACAACTATCCATACCCTGATGGCATCTAGATAGGATTACTGGAACACACTCAATACAGGGCTGCTTCTGAAGAATATATGGAAACTGCAGTTTGTTCAATGTGGGGTTACTAGACTGCTAATGAGAATGCTAGATGGAGCATGTAACTTCAGTATTATTTGCCTCGAATGCTATTTGCATCAGCCTTTTTTGTCCTTGATTCAAAATGCTAGTGTTTGAAGTTTAAATGCTTAAACTTTAAAGGCTTAAATTTTCTGGGCTGGACTGTCTAAGGTAAGTATTCTACTGTGTGCACCTGTCTGACCTCTTAAATAAACACTGGTGGCCCTGCTGTGCATTCTTCTGCTGAATGAAGTATACTTAATTGGGATGTGTGACAGTGGTAGCGCCATGCATATGAAATCCCCTCCTTTGGAAAATCTGCTCATCCTCAACACTGTTTTGATTCTGATAAGTGGTAAAGATTTCAGAAGGCCTTTTCAGAGCTTTCCTATGAATGAGCTGGTTTGTTTACTCTCCCTTTCTGTCATATCTTTAGGTGAATTTGATTTTAACTTAATTGGTTATTAATTAATTGATAATATTTAATAGTTTAGTTGTTAGCCTGCTTGGAAATTTTATTTTCCATTGAGAAGTGAGAGAAAACATTTTAATTTGTTAAATTAATCTCCCTCCGACTCTTTGAACCCATTGCTTAGGAATGAATCTGGATTCTTTGGCATTTGTAGGTCTTCTTGGCCTTATGTTATTCCTTGAGACCAAAGTGTTGTGTTCCAGAAAACATAGATTGACAGTTGCTTTGTATCTGTAATCATTTAAAGTATTCCTTTTCAGAGGAGTATGCATTTCCTGACACTGTCTTGTATTTGTGGAGTACCTATTCTGTTAGCGTAAAGGTAATGTAGAATTCTTGTTGGTTAATGTTTATAGGTGGATGAATTCATCGATAATAACTTCAATGAAGTTTTGAGTGTGTGTTAGGATCCTAGCTAACATATGTAATAAGCATGGCAGCCATGAAAATTGGGTAGGGGATCTCATCCCCTGACTGGTCTTCTTGCTTATGCCGCCTTGGCCTTTCCCTCCCCATGGTAGCACCTGGAGTTTCTCCTCTTTCCCTCACCACTGCAGCAGTCATTTGGGGTTACCTTGGTAGACTGTCTGTAGTTAACTAGGCAATCCAAAACGGCTGCCAAGATCTCAAGAGGGCTGAGCATTATAAAATATTTTTGTGTTGTATAAATCCTTTCTTTTAAGAAATTAAGACTTTTTCTGTAACCCAGGATTTCCCCTGTCCTGGAAAAACATCTCCCCCATTGTGCATGGTTTCGATTCTGTATTCTAACACACAATAAGGAACCTCTCTGTGTTTTTGCCCCAGAATATAGATGAAGGCTACATCTCAATTATACTTAATGGAAAACTGATTACTAGGTTCTTTCTTTTTATTGGCTACTGTAAGGGTTGTCTGCTATTAGCAAATAAATATAGGTGACAAACCTCTTTATACATTCAGGAGTGTAGCTGTGTTGGTGTGAAGCAGCAGAACAAAGTTTGAGTCCTTTTAAGCTTTTTAAAGCTTAAAACTTTTAAGACCACCAAAGTTTTATTTTGAGTATAAGCTTCCGTGTATCTGAAGATGTGTGCATGCACATGAAAGCTTATACCCAGAATAAGACTGTGACGGTCTTAAAAATGCTACTGGACTCAAACTCTGTTCTCTTTATCTGTGTTAGTATATTGTTGGCTATGTTTGTTGGTTAATGTTTATGGGTGGATGAATGTATACGTTGGTTATGTTTTGCAATACAATATAAAGTTGAGAGGTGTTGTTATACCTTCCAGTCTTTTATTATTAATTCTTGAAGACCAACAGGTCATAAGCATACAAAAGGATTATATTAGTATACAGACAATATAGAAAACACAGACATATATGGAAAACCTGGATATCAAATTTTACAGTAAAAAATAGTACCATTAAATGCCATAGACAAAAAATGCCAGAGTCACATTTGGATGAATATCTGCTAATAATTTTGCTACAACCTTTTGTTTTGTGGCAGAACTCCATTTTTCAATATAGATTGTAATCCATTTATCACAAGCCAAATTATATTTATAGCAATCTATAAAGAAGTGCCAAATAATGTCCAAGTCACCAGATTTACAGTCATATAGCTGCTCAGAGAAAGGAATTCCTAGGAATCTGCCTGCTAATTTTCCTAATGGCTGAGCATTTAGTCTAGCCTTGGAGAAAAATATTCTGTACTTGGGAACAGTGTTCCCTCTAAGCTGAGTTAGTGTGAGCTAGCTCACAGTTTTTTAGCCTCTGGATTACACATTTTTGTCTTATCTCAGGAAGGATCGCTCCAGAGCAAACTAATTTATGCAGTAGCCAAATCACCTGCTCATATCTTTAATGTCAGTAGCTCACAAAGTAGAAATTTTGCTCACAGAACTCAATAGCTTAGAGGGAGCATTGCTTGGAAACTGTTAAATGTTAATAGTAAGCAGGCAGAGACTTTGGGATTGGAAGACATAGGTAATATAAGGAACATACCATTCAAGCTCTGCAGCCAGTACTCCATTTATCAAAATGTAAGATGCTGGATCTGATCGGTTTGCATGCAGAAGGGTAATCCATTTGGTTAAACAGTTCAAAGGAAAAACTAATTCTCTGTAGCCTGTCATCAGCTAATTTTAACCAAGAACTTTGAAAACTGTCTTTAGCTAGATAGTATAGATAGCACTCCTCCAAGGAATAAAGAATCTTTAGTCTAAAGAGGAAAGTTGCTATCCAAACTTTAGCTTCCAAGGATGGTTCAGCAAATTCTAAACAGATAGTTGGACCAGAGATACACCACGGGAGATTTGACAATGACTGCAGGAAAGAAGGTAAGCAGGAATCATACTTGTCATTGACTGTGGCTGTGGCCAATGGCACACCATATAATAATATAGGTACTACCTTTGTTTGAAAGGCACAAAAAGCAACTGGTATGTAATTTCCTCCTGTGGTCCAAAAAAAAATCTTAGAAGGGCTGACGAATGTATTGATGTTAGCTTCTTAGCAGTATTGATGTGACTTGTCCAGGACAAACTGTAGGAAAACAAGACACCTAAGTAGTGAAAGGTTTTCACCTGAGCAATTGGATGGCCATTCATAAGCCAAAATAGATGGTGTAAAGGTTCACCTTTGCAAGTGAAAATGCTTTTGTCTTCTGATAATTTATATCCAAAACTCCTGGAAACAGTAGGAAGTAAAAGCATTCAGTAGACGTCTTAGTCCAATACGAGACCAAGATAGCAACATGGCAGTATTGGCATAAAACAGGTTTGAAATAGGTGAAAGTGTTTGCCAAAAAGGTTACTTCATTATCATTTATATCGAGATTAAAAGGTAGGGAGCCAAGAAGCAGCCCTGTTGGACACCTTTGTTTATTCTAATCTCTTTAGTAAACTGGCCATTATTTCCACATCTCACTTGTGCAGTATTATTTTGATATAGTTTATGAATTAACCAAAGAAACTGATAATCCATGGAGGTCATCACTAGTTTTCCCCACAATCTGGCACAAGAAAGATAATAAAAAACTCTTTTTAGGTTGATAAAAGCCACATAAAGCTTACCTCCAGATGGTTAGTGGGCAGCCAAATGGGCAAGTACTACACGGTTATCTAAAGTAGAGGCTCATCTTTTAAAACCAATCTGAGAGGTCATAAGAACACGATTGTCTGACAGCAAAGATAGTAATTTAATAAGCAGGTAGGAAGTGAATAATTTACCTACACGGGATAGGAGACTAATCGGGCTATAGTTATCAGGAAGTAAATAATTGCCTTTTTTGTGGGTAGGAATAATTATCAATTTAAGCCAAGATTGTGGTATAGAGCCAGAATTACAAACATTTGAAAAAAACGAAAAGCTAAGATCTTACTCCAACCTGGAACATTACTCTTAAAGAGTTGGTTGATAATAAAATTTGGACCAGGGGCCTTGCCAATTTTGAGATTTGTAATGAGACTGACTATTTCTTTCTGTGTTATTGGGGTTCAAGGAGGAAGATTATCCGATAAATTATATATGGTGGTATTTGTAGGTAAAGTATCAGAACCAAAGACATTTCTAAAGTAACTTTCCTGCTTACTAGGGGATATGTGACAGCATACTATAGATGTTACCTCCAGGCCCCTATTAACTAGGGACCAGAAGTTTGAGCCATCATGATTATTGATGGCTATAATCAATCTTTTCCAGCTATATTCATTTAAATCCAACCACCATTCCTTTCTGGATTGGTGAGGGGAAGAGTCATGCCTTTTTTTTGTACAGTAAATTATCATGACTCATATTAGTGGTACTTTCCAAGTCTTGCTTCAGCTCCTCATTAGACTAAATTTATTGTCGAAACTGGCACTGAAAACATGCGGAGGCTATTTTCTTGTTAAGAAAAACCACGTAGAGGTTCCTTCTTGTTAGAGCTCATTCAAACATTGGGAAGCACATGGTGTAGTCTTTCCAGAACTGAGAAGAGTTGGGTGTTTGTGTGCTTTTCTTCATCAATACTGCATTTCATCCTTATCCTCGGTGAACTGTCTTTCCGTGTGCAGAGGCTTCAAGCACAAGATTCCCAGTGTACATTTTTAAATGATGTAATATCAGGAAGTCCTTGTTAATTGTTATAGGCCAAGACTACTTCTGTGTGTGCCTATATTTATGGGGTGATTTTATTATTATCAGGAGGGTGATACATAACTGACTCATTCAGTCTGCACCTTCAGATTTTTTTTCTCTTGGAAATGGTGTCAGTCTTGTATAGAATACCTCACTCATAGAGAGATACGTTTTTTTCCCTGTGATGTTAAGATAACTCTAAAATAACACTAAAAACTGGTAGTACAATTGTCCAAGAATGCTTTGACAGTGCTAATTTGTATTGCGGATTCAGGTTGCCATTTCTGTCATTGTGCACTGTGGATCCTAGCTGTGGTCCCTTCCTTTTCCTCCCTATTTCTACTTTAAAAAAAAACCAAAAAAAAAAAACCTGGGACTACTTAAAAAGAGGGCCTTTTTTGTACCTGGGTATGTGTACCCATAATAAGTCCACCTACACCTTTAAATCACAAAGGGATACTACAATACAAATGACCACAGAAAACCTGAATATTTGTGAATTGTTTACCACTATAGTGCTTCTGTACAATCTGTAATCAAGAGCAAAGCCACACAGGGATGCATTTCAGTAATGCACCTTTACATCCTTGTTTTTGCCTTAAATTGTGTTTTCTGTGTCAAGAATGCCACATTGTTTCTTAATGGACTCAGCTACAGTTTTTTAAAGTCCAGGGCAGTAGATTTAAATATCAGGAACTTCTTTGTAATGCAATAAGCTTCTTAGAGAAAGAACGAGCTGTAAACATCCAGGCGTTCTGAGGCAATTCAGTTATTGACTTAAGTAGTAAGTAGCACGTTTTCGTACACTGCTTAGGATCTCTGAAACTGTAATAGAAGTCAAAGTGGAACACTTGTATCACCACATCTTCAGTATTGGCATGTATCAGAAGATATATTGGTACTTTTCCAGAAAAGCAGAACATTGAGTCTACGAGCAAGAAAATGACTTTATCTACACCATACTCTACATGCAAACAACCCATTTATTTGTGGATGTGTTATACACTTTAGTAAACTTGATCTCCTCCTTAGCTTTAAGAGGTATGTCGATCACTTTCATCAGGTCAGGTACATATATATTGCCCTATGGAACCACAGACCCGCTTCTGGCTGATAGGAGAGCAGTGTTTCAGCAGTGCTAATATGTCGGGGTGTGGAAGGGGCTGATCTTAACAGTATGTGTGTGATTAGAGGAAATCAGTGTTGACATCCCCTTCCCATCCCTGATTCTATATCTATTTAACTTTTCAGCCAAAGTTATGAGAAAGCAATGCAGCTGGTTCCTATGCATACTTTATTTGGAAGTAAGCCATAGTGTTCATTGGGCTTTATGTCCTTAAATATTCATAGGATTGCAGCCTGAGGTCTTGAAGGACATCTTGCTTTCCACTTTCGATGGGGTCCAGATGACCCTTGCTGACTGAGCTTAGGGAGTTATACTGACCTTGCAATACTACACGGATTTGTCCTCCAAGTCATTTTGGAGACTTCAGTTGGTACAGAATGGCGCAGCCTGCTTATCAGGAGCAAGGTGGAATGTGCATATTACAGCCATTTGGCAGTCACTCATTGGCTGCCCATCAATTACTGGGGTCAATTCAAGGTACTGCCTATCACATACAAAGCCCTTCATGGCCTTGGAGCCTCATATCTGCAGGGCAGCCTCTCCTCCTATGCTCTGCCATGACAAGTTCGCTCATCTAAGCATCACCTTTTGCAGGTGCCACACTGCAAATGGCAGAGTCAACGACTGGTCCCCACATTATGAAATGGCCTGCCTGAAAAGGTCAGGAAGGCTTCCATGTTTCGGGCATTTTGCAGACTGTGTGAAACAGAATTGTTCAGGAGGCCATTTGTATAAACATAATAGGGCTGTATTATAAGGGAGTGGTTCAGTATGTGCTTTAATAAAGAGAATGGGACTGTATACTGTACTGCTGTGCTTTGTATATATAATCTTTTACTGTGTATTATCTTGTATTACCTTGTTCTCACTGCATTGTATTTCTGCTTATGTAACACCATATTCTACATTGCTTAACATAAGTTTAACACTTATGCTTTGTTTCAGATTTCTATAAACTAGTGCTGTTAGGTTGCTGTTTATGTATCATTCTGTTGATTGCATTGGCTTACATTGTGTAAGCTGTCTTGGGTTTTAGTGACACAGGCAGACTATAAATAAAATAAAATTAATTTGAGAACTTAAAACTTCTAAACCCAGCATGATGTGTAATATCTAAAATAATATTAAGTTCTCAAAAAGAATAGGTCATGTTCTTTTAAACAATATTAACCTAGAAACTGAGCAGAGTGTTGTTTTTGCACCTTCTATTTTAGGGTCTCATTCAAAGCAGGGAATCACTTATCACTATACTGGTTATCCTAATAATACAGCCTCCTGATACTTGAGAAGTGAAATCCTGGCTCCTTGAGGATTTTGCTTTTGATTTAGAATTGGCTGGAGGCAATTGCAGCTGTTTAGCAATGTGGAGTTGCTGAACCTACAGCATCTTAAAAGTGTATACTAACATACATGTGTACATATGCTCAAATGGTATGTTTGCAGATTATGCAGACATTTTTGTTAAGCAGCTGTTGCCTGACACTTTGGGGTTACCATTGTGCCTAGGAGTATACTTGGAGAACAAAAACCCTGGATATAAAGCTCTGCAGATACACCAGTTCACATTCAAGTCTCCTTGCAAGCATAGGCTTCAGTGTGCGCTAAAGATGCGTGAAACTGTCCTGAAGCCAAGGCGTTATTTCCTTTATTATTTTAAAAATCTGTATATTGCCTGTACCACCACAGCCTATAAAAACCGAGCTTCAGCCTATCAGGAAACATTCAACGTAGCAGAAAAGCTCGTTAAACTCTGTGATTAAAAAAATAAACATTGTCATATCACCAAAACAGGTCATAGCTCAAGAAATAAACCAGCAGCTTGTTGAAATAGATGGCTTTGTATAGTTTAGGAAGACTCAGAGAAAGTGTGGAAACAAGCAGCTGGAACTTTTCATGGCATGAAGATAAATAGCATCACTTGGTAAATAACATCCCATTAAGTCTCTTTTAAAGGGAAGGGGCATTTTTCCTCCAGGTTGTGGGCACTCATGTGAGGGGTTTGCTACTACAGGGAAGACCCATAAAGGCTAGTCAAACCTTCAGAAGATAATGTTGAACCAACTGAAGGCGGTGGACCAATCTGTTCACATTGACATTCCTTACATGATCTGATACTCCTGAATGAATAAACAACCTCTAACTTAAGGGGACTGTCAGTACAGTCCCAAGCAGAGTTGTGCATGTCTTAAGTTCTTTCAGGTCAATAGGATTGCACTGTATTTCATTTTCTCCTTGACAAATAGAAATTACAAATAGAAATTATTAATGTGTTAGTATATAAGCTTTTACTTTACCTGTTTTCTTACTTTGTTAAACCAGTGTGGTAGCTATTCTGGCCTCAGACTTGCTGGTCTCCTTGAGAGCCAGAACATATCCTTCAGGCAGGGTCTGGAGCACAGGAGCAAGCACACAAGGGTTGTGGTCTTGTAAACGGGTTGATCCAGCAGCTTTCCATTCCTTGGCCTCCACTTAAATAGAGGAAGGAAAAGCGGGGCCAGTTGTTCTGGAGGCAGTTTCTGGAACTGTCCTGTATGTGTGTTAAGTGTTGCCAAATTGTTTCTGACCTATGGTGACCCTATGAACTAATGTCCTCTAAAACTTCCTATCATTAACAGCGTTTCTCAGGTCTTGCAAAGGAAGGTTGTGGCTTCCTTATTGAGTCAATCCATTTTACGTTGGTCTTCCTCTCTTCCAGCTGCCTTCAACTTTGCCTAGTATTACTGGTGGAGCCCCTGAACTGCAGACTTCTTGGGGGCAGCCTCAGTAATAGATGGGGCAGAATCTTCAACTATGTGGGAGTCTCCCTGAGTTTCTTGCTGTCATATTTCTGGTTTCCCTGGCTCCTCTTCCAGGGCTTCTGAGTCAGAGTCCAGAGCCAGTTCGGTGGGGGTCATGACAGTAGCAGTTGCTGTATCAAACTTATTTTCTTAATGTTTAAATGAAGTGCAGTCATTCATTATTCTCAGTTTAGAATAAACTTTGCTCCTTATAATTTATAAACTAGAGATAACAGACAAGTGCCATTTACCTTCATAACTTGTAATGACTTCATCATAAAAAGGTTTGTGCAAAACTGAAATCTGTAGAAATATGTTGCTGTGTAACAAGCCTCCTGGGCCCTGAACCTGGGGTGATCTTTTCCTGAGAGAGAGAACCCCCCCCACAAACATCCTCTGAACCTCCACAAGCAGTGCCCTCATAAAACCAGGTTTGGTTTAAACAGTGGCTTATGCTGGGAGGCTAGGAGAACCACATCTTGGCTGGGAAAACTCAGGCTAAGTGAAGATTTTCCAGGCTGGCTGCACTGCCAAGTATCCTCCATGCAAGCAACCCCCACCCCCCTTCTCTCCTGTCAGCTCAGTCCAAAAGGACTAGAATGGGCAGGTCTCTGATCTCATCTCAGGCATCTTCTACTGACCAAACGGCTAGTCTTTTGCTGTCAAATGTACAGGTAGGCAGGGACAAAGACCCTCTGGCCTGTGCTATTGTCATGAATGAAGAATGTTGCATGTTTCCAACCCCAACTTCTGTTTCACTTGTATGTCAGGAAATACCTTTGGAATAATTCTCTCATTCTTGTCTCCGTATATTTGTCTAAAATATCTGTGCTCTAATACCTCTGTCAGACCTATCAAGGTAAACATTAACTCTTCATGTGCAAGGAATGGTCACCCATTCAGGTTCATCCTGCCGCACATTAAGAAATATCACCTCTTTTGTCTGGCACCAGGGAAACGCCAGACCACCCTATTGTTCCACAATGGACACTCTCAGCCCAACCATCTAGCACTTGGCTAGGCCCATCATAGCTATTGTTAACTCAGACTCTGCTCCTCTGGGACCTTATTGGTCATACCTAGACTGTGCCCTTCTTGACAACCACACCCCCGGGACACCTGATTGGTCTAGGTAGTCTTTTGTCTTCACCTGGGGGCAAGCCCCTCAAGAGCTTCCATTGTTTGGCATTGTTCTCTGTCTATATCTGTCTGAGCATGGCCTCAGAGGGTGTGCCACTGCTCTGATGCCAACTGGCAGTCCACCCCCAAACCTATGTTTGGGCCACAATCCCTTCTCCATGGAATCTGCACATCTGGACAGGCTGTATTACCCCATAACTGAACCCTCTATTTGCTAGAACTTTCTTAGTTCTCTTTTGCTTGCTCTTTTTGAATGCTTAGTGTACTTGTAATTAGGGAAATTTTTCAGTAAAACCTATTTAATTTACTCTTCAAATCTGGAGTCTTCCTACTGTGCCAGACCTTGGTATACAATTGGTGTGCTGTCCCTGTACCCCTCTAGTCTCCCTTGCTGTATAGCTAATTTCCCCAAACAATGAGGCAGACCATTGGTGGTAACAGCTGGTTCTGTTCAGCTTTAGTGCTGTGCCATGTGGGTTTTTTTGGTAAGCGATAGTAATGGTGTACTATCTGGATAGGCTATTAAATTTATGTACAGTGAATACTGAATATGTACAACTTCATGCAGTGCTTGTGCTAGTGATTTTGCTTACATTCTTGGTGTCATCATGGGGTTGAGAAACTGTTCAGTGAGACTGAAAACTGGCTGGTAGAATGTTCTTGTAGATGAAAAAGTCTGGTCTGTGGTGATGCATTGGGTACTGCACACTTCTATAATAAATGAATTATTGTGCACCCATTGTTTTTTCTAGTAGCATATAAAAATGTTGATGACTGATGTCCATTTGCTCATGTGTGGGCACCTAGGACCCAATATTAATATCTAAGTTTGGGTGTTTCAGTTTGTGTCCATAACATGCTTTTTGTAGGAATCACTGGTATACCATAGCAATGTAAAGTCTTTGGAAATGAAGGTCTTAATCCAGAGTGTGTCTGTTGTAGTTTAATTTAAAAGAAAGTTCCAGAGTTAAGAGTACTCTGTAACCCAAAATTCTTTCAACATTTCTGTATTCAAGAATTCTGTATTCAGGACTGTTTCACACACATGCTTATGACACTGCACTGTTAATGCTGGTCTTGCAATTGTGCTGTTGTACTCAGAGTGGAGTCCAGGCTAGCCTGATCTCGGAAGCTAAACAGGGTTTGCCCTGGCTAGTATTTGAATGGGAGACCTCCAAGGATTACCAAAGTTGTGATGGGGATGTACACAATGGCAAACCATCTCTGAATGTCTTTTGCCTTGTAAATCTTACAGGGTTGCCGTAAGTCAGCTTGATGTACTTTCTACCCACACTCAGAATGGCATCCTAAGTGTTGGATTTGCAGTAGAGCCATGTAGCTCTCTTGTACTTGTTGAAAAAGCTCTTTGTGGCTCTATATTTGAAGAGTGGCTTTATGCTGCTTTATGATGTAGAAAGGCTGTAGAGGCATCAGGTCTGCTAAGAAGGAAGTGACCTCGTAACCTTCCCATCTTCAATAAGGAAATTTATGGTGTTTTCTTGTTATTTTTGATGTTGTAAGCTGCTTTTGAGTTGTTACCCAGACTGGACCTGTAGAAGGGGTAATTAACTTTAAAAGGGTTCCAGAAAGGAATAACTCAAGACCTTGTAAGTCTGTTTATATCAGGGTGGATCTCAGCAGGGGTACCCCAAAATAAAATTATGAAGAAAGAGAGTGAGAGTGATTGTAAACAGAAGTAAACAAGTGGAGACCCGCAAGAAACTTGCGGGATGGTCATCCCATTCCTCACACCTTTGCTTCCTCCCCTCTACCCTTACCTAGCTCACACTCTTTCTCCCTTCTGGGGGTGGAGCCATAGACTCAACCCTCCAAAGCAGCCATTTTATCCAGGGGAACTGATCTCTGTCACCCAGACAACAGTTGTAATTCTGGGTGATCTCCAGCCCTCACCCAGAGGCTGGCAATGGTAGTTCTCATGGAGGAAATGGCTGGTTTGGAGGGTGGAGTCTATGGCATTATACTGGTCTGAAGTTCCTCCCCTCCTCAAACCCCACCATCCCCAGGATCCACCCCTTAAATGTCCAGGGGTTTCCCAATCCAGAGTTGGCAACCCTATTTCCTTCCCACCCAACAGCCAACTTAACCTTTATCTGTCTTCAGCTTTTCATCTCCACCCCCCTCCCCCACAGCTTCTACCAAGGAAAATTATAGTCTTTCTCCAGAGTGGGGACCAAAGCAGCTTACATTATTCTCACCTCCTTTTTATCTGCACAACAACCCTGTGAGGTTGGTTAGGCTGAAAGTATGTGACTGGTCCAAAATCACCCAGTCAGCTTCCACCACAATATAGGGAACTGAACCTGGGTCTTGCAGACCTACTCTGAGGCTCTAACTGCTGCATCACTGCTGGCTTTCATAGGGTGGCTGCTGAACAGCAGCAAGCAGCCAGGCCAAGTTGAGTCATGCAAATTAGGTGGTATCAAGTCACCCAGAGGGTGCTGCCTAGGGATGCCAGCCTCCAGGTGGGATCTGGGGATCCCCTGGAATTACTGCTCAGCTCCAGACTACTGAGATAACTTCCCCTGGAGAAAATGGATGCTTTGGAGGGTGGACTCTAGGGCATTGTACCCCACTGAGGTCCCTGTCCTCCCCAGGCTCCATCCCCAAATCTCCAGGAGTTTCCAGACCTGGAGCTGGCAACCCCACTACCCCATCCCCTGCCAGTGCCCGTGGGGGGACCTGGCAACCCTAGACTGCTGCCAGGCCTAGGGTTGGCAACCTCCAAGTGGGGCCTGGAGAGTGAACTCCAGAGATCTGTGAACAACAGAGATCTGTCTCCCTGGAGAAAATGGCTGCTTTGGAGGGTGGATTCTGTGGCATGATGCCCAGCTGAGGCCCCTCCCTTCCCCAAATCCTGCCCTGCTTGCACTCCACCCCAAAACCTCTAGGAATCCCCCAGCCTGGCCCCAAGGCTCCCCCCCCCTCCAAGGCCGAAAGAGGCCTGGAAAGAAAGGGCCCTTCCCCCACTCTTTGACTGACAGAGCCAGTCAGAAGCCTCCCCCCCCCCAACGTTCTAATCTCTCACCGTTGTTGCCTGGAGTCAGGTCCCTGCAGAGGCCATTTCAAAAGGCTTTTGGGGGGGAATTCAACTGTCCCTGAAGGGATTTCCTCACTGTTTGGATTTTTCTACAAACCCAGGAAGTCTACTGACTATGCAGGAAAAGCTGTTGGGGGAGAGTGAGGCCCCTGTTGGAGGGAATAGGTATCCGCACAGAAAAAAAAAAGTCTGGAATTAGAATAAGGATAGGTTTATTATATACAAAATAAGATAAAAAGAATAAACATCTAAAGAACCTACACTAGACACCTGAGAACTACCTCCCTAAGTAACCACACATGCACACGCACGAATACTAACAAGAGAGCACACTTATAAAAGGTAGGAGGGAGGAAATTGGTGGATTTTAGGGAAAAGACATATGATCAGAAGTCCTGGGCTTGAGGTCTGGAGAGGTCCTGGTGCAAGTGCAGCAGAGGTCTAAGGAGCAGAACAACAACAACAAAAAAGGTAGTCTGCAAAGCAGTTGCAGGAGTGTTCAGGTACTGGGAGAACCTGGCACACTTTCCACTGACTTGGGATGGTCTTTTTATGGGGAAGAATCCCATGGCTAGACATGGGAACCCACTTTCCCAGGAACATGATTGGTCCAAAATATCAAACTTGAATTTGACTTTGCAGTTTGAAGGTAAGTAAAGGGATTGAAAATAAAATGACCGATATTATAACGCTCCTGTATAGTATGGTGCAGCCTCCTTTGGAATGATGTGTACAGTTCTGGTCAGTGTATCTCAAAAAAGACAATGCAGATCTGGAAAAAATACAGAAGAGGGCAACTGAGATGATCAGGGAGTTGGAGTACCCTTGGAACAAGGGATATTATTGTATTAAGCATACTTGGGAGCTGGGCAGACGCCTCTGAGATGGATCAGGATACTGAGTGGTGTTCTTAGTCATGAAAGGATTTTTTCTCGAACAAGATATGCCACATAGCGGGGGGGATGGGGGACTGCACAATAAGTTTTTTTTTTAATTCCAGCACACCTGTTCTCTTCTTTCCTGGGATTTCTCAATGTCATGGCTAAACCCAGGTGACTTTATGAGAGTTTCAGATCCCCTGGCACATTGGCTGTAAAAGGAGGTGATTAGTAAATCAACTAAGTCCAAAATAAAGGGAGACCCTTCTCTCCAAGGAGGTCTCGGCTAGAGGAGCGTGTGGGATCCTTACAGAGTCTGTAGTGAAGAGAGGAAAGTTGGTTAGTTGTTATAGATTTTCCAGGCTGTATGGCTGTGGTCTTGGCATTGTAGGACCTGACGTTTTGCCGGCAGCTGTGACTGGCATCCTCAGAGATATAATACAGTGTGCTCTGAGGATGCCAGTCACAGCTGCTGGCGAAACATCAGGTCCTACAATGCCAAGACCACAGCCATACAGCCCGGAAAATCTACAGCAGCTAATGAACTCCGGCCGTGAAAGCCTTTGACAACATATAGAGGAAAGTTGGTTAAAAGCACCCAAGTTGAATTTATCTCCAGTGATGAGGAATGCTGTTATAATTATGGCAATTGGTGCACACCCTTTAGCACTGCTGCTTAGGTTGATTGTAGTGATGTAAGGGCTCCTAACAGCCTAACATGCTGTAACCTTATTGTTCATACTACTGTTGCAATGGCAATAATTAAAATGTAAAAAGACTGCTCCTTTAGTTGTCAAAGGATGGGTAATTCCAGGTTGTAAGCAGGGATGATTTGATTCCCCACCCATACAAATAAGGTGTTTTGAAATCAAATTTGTTTATCTGTAATACCCATCTTTCACACTGAGCACTTCCTGTGATTGCCTTGATTGTTTGATCACAGTTTAAAATGAGCGCTATGTTGAGTAGTTTTATGTCTGTGCAATGGCGGCATTGAGTGTGGCAGCTGGCCAGGTAAGATGATGTTGGTGCATGCTCACATTTTATGGCTTGCTGAGCTTACTTATGATGTAAAATCATCATGGGTGAACTATGCATCATTTAAAAGGTCTTCATTTTGAATGCATATGCTGCTTTTATACCTGTGCCAATGATTACATCGACTGTGTTAAGTGCTAAGATTTTCTGGATTGAACTACAGGTTTTAGACGGACTGCAAAAATGTGCAAAGTATTTGTAATCCCATTCAGTGCACTCAAGTAACTTGACCAGGCTCAACAGTGGATGCCAGTTAGCAGGGCCGGCTCGAGATGTCTCTGCGCCCTAGGCGGGTGCAGATGCCAACCTTCCGGTGGGGCCTGGAGACACCCACCATGCCACCTCCGCCTCCTCTCCCCCCCAGGGGGGAGGGTGGCGAGCCGGAAGCCAGGGAAGAGGCGGGTTTTTTAACCTCCCGCCCCTTCTGTCCCGGCGCCAGCTTGCCTGGGTGCTCCGCAGCTGCAGGGCGCCCAGGCAAGCCAGGGAAGAGGCGGGGTTTTAACCCCCACCCCTTCCCTTCCAGCGTTGGCTTCCCAAGGGGGAGGGGGAGGGTGGGCAAGCTCCGCTGCCGCCTCCTGTGTCCTACCGGGGTGCTCTTCACTGGCAGTGATGGGGGGCTTTTTGCATGGGGGGCAGGACACAGTTTGGTGCCCCTGCGGCCGGTGTGCTCTAAGCGAGTGCCTAGGTTCGCCTAGCAGGTGAGCCAGCCCTGCCAGTTAGGGAACAATGGCCAAGGCTGGTGTACTAGAGAGAGAAGCCACACACCTCTTTGCAAGCTGATTCCCCCCCACCCCCCAATTGGGTAGATGGAGAAGAGTGTCGGGGAATGCAGGGCAAGAACACAAATGTGTAAACCAATATAAAATGAAGGAAATCTGCTGCTTGTGAGGAGAATGGACTAGATGAGGTGTGAAGACATACTGACTGAGGAGAAAAGGAAAATGAGCACAAGAAGAAACAATTAGAAAAGGAAGATGAAGCTATGGCTTTGAAGAACTGCAGCCAAGCAGTTTATAATGGAAAATGACATATTGGTGTAAAAAAACTCAAATGCTTAATCACTTTAACTTCAGAACAGCTGTCTTTCAATTAAATACTTTAAGTATTATGACTTGTTAAACATCCCCAGCCATATCTGGCATATCCATTTGGAAAAAGCAAAAAAAGAAAGAAAGAAAGCAAAAACTCAAAACCTCAGCTTGGTCCTTTTCTTTTAGAGTCAAATGTCAAGCTGCTTTCCTCCCTGGTGTCCAAATGCAATCTCTTTTTAATTAAAAGGGGGGAAAAGCCAATTGCCTGGCTTGTGCCCTTGGTGGATAACAATGAAGAATACAACTTGGCTCCCTGCAAACAATTCATTTTCAAGAAAATACCAAACTGTATTGCCTTTAGAAAAGACATTTGTGTTATTGTTAACTAGTTGTCCTTGAGATCACTGAACTTATTATTATTTTTTTTTGCTTTAGCAAAAGCATCTCAGGCTTTCTTCCAAACTCTGCATACACTGCAATTCCTTCAGTTTGAGCAGACAGGAATCGGAAATAGCCAAATTGTGCTCTGTGCTAATATCGTTGTGACTTGGCCTGCTGTCAAACCCAGTATTGATCTTCTCATTTAAAACTTGGCCAGGTGAATTGAATAAGAGCATGAGTTTTAATGTGGCTTTGAAACTCTTACCAGTTGTCCATTCATGCAGTTGGCACATTAACTCAATGGAAGCTGAAGTTATGTCATGTAACAAATGAACAACTGATATGAGAAATGATGAATAATTTGTCTCATAACCTGGCAATCATGATTATTTATTTATAGATTATTTTTACACAATTTATATCTCACCTTTCTTTCCAGTGTGGACTCAAAGTGGCTTACAGCATTCTTTCCCTTCTCCATTTTTTATCACAACAACCATGTGAGTGTACGTGGTTGGCCCAAAGACACCCAGCAAACTTCCATGCCTGAGTAGGAATTTGAACCTGGGTCTATCAGATCCTATTCCAACATGCTAACCACTGCACCTTGTAGCTGTTCGTTCGTGTTCAGAAGGAGGGTTTTTTCAGATTTTTTTTTTTAGCACAAGCAAATAAAGATTGGGTCCTTTTTATATTTATCAGACATAGTTATTATATGGGGTGCATGTGTCCAGTAATGCTTCATGGTTTGAGATGTCAAAACCAAGTAGTTACTTTGTAAAGGACTGAAAAAAATATTTCAAAATATTAAGCAACTTGGTAACTGCAGTATATGTTGTTGAGTATATGTAGTACAACTTTCAGCTAGTAAACACTGAGGCTGCAGAACTGGCCTCTGACTCTGAAGTGCCCTCAGGGTTTGTTTGATTTTCCACAGTCCACAAGAGAAATGGGGACTGGTGATTGATTCTAGATGTAAAGTATTTAACATATTCATTTCCCACAAGCACTTCAGGATGGAGATACTCAGATCTCTCATGGAAGTGCTTCGCCCGCAAGAATTCATGGCTTCCATAGACCTCACGATGGCATATCTCCACATTCCCATTCTGTTATCTCAACACAGGTTCCTGAGATTTGTCTAGAACAAGATACACTATGAGTTCAAAGTCCCACCCTTTGGGCTAGCTCCAGCCCCGAGGTTGTTCTTCAAAATGATGGTGACCTTGGTAGCTCTTCTCCATCATCAGGGAATCCATATTCATCCATTCCTGGATCACCTGCTGATCAGATCTCCAAGCTTAATACAAGCACACATGGATATTCTGTCCACCACTCAATGCCTAGCCCATGAAGGATACCTTATTAATTCAGCCAAGAGCAATCTAATTCTACTACAGCAGATAGAACACCTGGGGATCATAATAGATTTCTCTGTAAACAGCCTGTACCTGCCAGAGAAGATCCAGAAAATCTCAAGCATGGCAGTACAACAGATAAATTCCAGGTCATTATCACTAATGACTTTGGCAAGACTGCAAGGCCTAATGATTGCTTGCCTGAACTCAGTTCCTTGGGTGAGATTTCAATTCTGTCCTCTGCAGTTGTTCCTGAGACCTTTCCAGCTGTAGATCTTTCAGAAGATGGACATTCCCTTAGTTCTTACCTGTTCTCCTTGACAGGGCCTTGCATGATCCAATCTGGCCAAGGGCAAGGAGTACATAAAGCCCATCATAATCCTGGTATTTACAGATGTATGCCTGACAGGCTGGAGGGCGGTAACCTGTCAGGAAGGACCTGCACGAAGGGCCTGGAACTGTCCAGAGAGGAAGATGAGTTTCAGCCTTCCTGAGATCAGGGCAATCAGACTGGCTCTAGTCAGGTTTTGGGATGTGATCAGGAACAATCACACCTTAATAAGAACTGACAATATCTTGTTGAAAGCCTACATAAACAAGCTGTGTGTGTCAAAGTCTTTGACCCTTGAGTGGAACCTTGAGTCTGTATCAGCAGAGCACATCAAGGGCCAGAAAGGACTGGTCACACAGACAACAGATGAACAACAAGAAGTGGTTTCTCAAGATGGAGATCTTCCTACAGATTGTGAAATACTTCTTCAACTGGTGAGCCTGTTTGCCTCAGGTCTTAATCACCATGTGCCTAGGTTCTTCTTAAGATTCCAGACAGAGGGAGCAGAGCAAACAGATGCTCTATTGTCCCCTGGGCCTCCTTTATGCCTTTCCACTTATTCCACTAATCTAAAGGTGCTGAGAAAACTGAGACAAGAAAAAGTAAACCTGATCCACATAGCCTCCAACTGGCCACTCAGCCCTGGTTTTTGGCATTAGTGGTGTTATCAATTGAAAGTCCTTGGCAGATTTAAGTTGGTCTGGACATGCTTCAGCAAAGGCTGCTAGCACACCTAGACCCATCTTGGCTATACCTGACTGCATGGAAATTGAAAGAGAAAGATTTTAAAGACTAGGCAAGGATCACTCTAATCCCTAGAAGAGTTTCTACCTCAAGAATTTATAACTCTTCATGGAAGTTGTATGCCAGGTGGTGCAGATGGAACAACCTAGACCCATTCTCTCCTATGTTACACCAAATCCTGGAGTTCTGCATATGATGTCAACCAAAATAGGCTACACAGACAAATAGCAGCCCTGGCTGCAGTGGTCCCCAAGGCTGATAGATATTCTGTATCTAGACATCCTCACATAATCAGTTTTTCAAAGGAGTAGCCCATGTCAACCCTCCAGATGTCCATAGATTTCCTTCTTGGCAACTACACGTATTCCTGTTGGTGCTCACTGAACCTCTGAGAGAAGTTCCACTAAAGTGATTGAAAATGAAGGTCCTTTTTTCTGACAGTTGTGACTTTGGTCAGAAGGTTCTTGGAATTAACAGCTTTATCTACCAGGAAAAGTCGCTATTTTTCACGAAGTCAAGTAACCCTAAAAATGTGCCCAACATGCAATTCAAAGGTCAACACTTCTTCCCACTGCTCCCAGGTAATACCATTGTCCTCATTCTGCCCCAAACGATTCCACCCCAAAGAAAAGGAGTGGTACGTGCTAGAAGTTCAGTCTGTCTTTATCTCAGTGAGTTCATCTAACAAGAGACAGAAAATGTCAAGAGTATTAATATGTCTGAGGCAGTGCATCTCACATGCTTACTAAGCTAGCAAGCTTCAGGTACCACCAGCTCGCTGCATTCATAGTGCTGCAGCAAACACAGCATTGGATGCTGAAACTTCCACTGAAGAAATCTTTCAGGCAGCCACATGGTCAACTCCATTGAACTTCATCAGGACCTACAAAATGAATATCCTTGCTCAGCTGACAGAGCCTTTAGAAGGAAGGTATTAAAGCAAGTGGTGCAAGTGGACTGATTTTCCCACCCTACATGGGATACAAATGCTTTTGGATGTCCCATGTCAAGATGCCCTCCCCCTCAGAGCGAGAAAGGAACATTGGCACTTACTATGAGGGTTCATTTTGCTCTGAGGAAGGGAGGGAAGGGAGGGCATCTTGTCTCGCCCTGATATGAACGGGGGATAACAAGCTGTTTTCTCCATGTTAATGCCTTCTTGTTTCTGATCCTGGGTTTCTTGTTTCCTAAAATGTTGAATGATTGACTTAGGATTTTAGTATTGATACTGCTTCAGGAGTTACCAAACTGAGGAAAGTGGGTGACTTCACGCAGGAAGCCAGGAAGAATTTTAGTCCTGCCTCCTTGATGGACAGATGGGAATCACTCATGTCAAGATGCCTTCCCTTCTTCAGAGCGGAATGAACCCTCACAGTAAGTGCCAGTGTTCTTTTTTGCAAACACCAGATCCATATTTGGTGAGCCAGTCCCAGACTCTAATCTGGGAGACCCGGGTTTGATTCCCCACTCCTTCACATGCAGCTGCTGGTGTAGACCTTGGGTCAGTTACAAGTTGTTTCAGAGCTCTTCTCTCATGAGCAGTCTTCGAAAGAGCTGTCTCAGCTCCACCTACCTCACAGGGTGTCTGTTTTGGGGAAGGGAAAGGAGATTGTAAACCGCTCTGAGACTCCTTCAGGTAGTGAAGGATGAGGTATAGATCCAACCTCTTCTTCTTCATATTCAATCTCTGATAAAAGTATCTCATGTAGCAGATCATGTAGCAAATCTGGGAAGGACATCTGCTAAGAGATCTTAGAGCTGACTGCCAATCCAACTAGATAGAAAAAACTGATCTAGATAATGACTCAGAATAAGGCAGTTCCTTATATGCCAGTTGTTATATGCCATCTTGTGTTGGCATGGGATGGAAGCAGGGGAAGGTTTTGGAGGGAAAGGCTGCCCCTTCTTGGGCCACGCCTACAGTGCACTGCAAGCAAAATCGTCAGTGACTTCCTTTCAGACATTAAGCAGTTGAAGCACTCTTGCTGCTTCCTAAAACATTGAAAAGGTGTGTATGTACAAGAAAAATATGAGTATGCTGACCTATTTCCTAATTCTTGGCATTCTCGGGCAATAGGCATTTAAAAATATTTCTTGCTTTAGGGGCTTTTAAGACATTGTGGTGCGCATAAATAAAGACATGACTGATTTTTTGTGAGAGGAACTTTATGGGGGAAAGGGAACATAACTTGTTAATTATTGTATCTTGGAAATGAACAATAATTATAATTGTGTGTGCAAATAGAGTCCCTACTATTATCTGCTACAGGTAATTTAGGTTGAATCTGCATTTGCATTTTTAAATCAGTATCGTGCTGCTGCGACACCGTCTTTCTCTATGATTGTTTGAATGTTGTTTGGAGAGATTCTTTTAAAGCAGTGCAGAGGTGCAATGACAGTGGAGCTGCCACGAAAGGGCAATAAATATGTGGATGTGCAAAAGTATGCTAGCACTGTTGAGGTGTGAAAATGACACCAAATGTAGACAGCTTTTTTAAAGATGATGTCAGAAGGCTGGGACACCAGTGGGAAAGACAAATGCAGATTCGACCTTAGTCTTGGCCTTCTCAAGGCTTAGCTGACTTGGATAGGTGTGGCTTCTGTATCAGTCTTGAACCAACAGATAGCTTCGGAAGAGCAAGGCCAGCCTCCTGGGGATCAGGCAGAGAAGCATTTGCAAACTGAAAGAGTTGGCAAGCGAGTAGGTGTGTAAACTGTTGTGGGCTAATTTTTCCAAGGCAGTTCTGTAAGCTGCAGTAACGGAAAGGCTGCATTGCAATATGTCTGCATATCTGTTTGGGAGAAGAATAAAAAAAAACATGCTGTTCTGTAGCTTTTCCATCTAGAACTTCAGTGGTCTGTAGTTTTTCGATAATAATATTGAATCTTCCAAAATCTGATAGAATTCTGCTGGTAATCCATCAGGGCCTGGCATCTTGTTCTTTTTTAATTTTTGTATTGCTTCTTTTATTTTGTTAATTGCAATTGGTAGTTTTTCCATATAGATCTTTTCCATATAGATCCTGAAAGACAGAGCTGTTCAGGGAGATGCTGTTCTTGTACTTAAAATCTAAAAGGTAGTGGAATTATTCAAGTGCCTACAAAGAATGAGTTTTACCTGAGTGTAACTGATGTTAGGATTTCATAATTTCATTTTCCTCATTCCATAATATTGCTAGTAATCAAAGCTATACGAATGTTACTTCTCAGGCTACAACCTGATACTTTGATATAGGGCTTGTGCTAGCCCAGTGCTTAAAATGAATGGAATTCTTGCCAGCAGATTGGTTTTGGAAGACTGGGACTGTTTGGCAGAACGGGATACTCAAAATAGTTAATGTGACGGTAGAAAAAAGTGGCCAATGATTTTGGTGGGCATTTGCCTTCCTTATGAGATGATGCATCAACAATGGCAAACTGCATTCTTGCAACTATATAACATTTTGATAGCTATTCCTTTCTCCAAGGTCGGGTACAAAGGGTGGCATTAGGGGAGCAGCAATCCAGGAGACACCTGCTGGAGTGCGGAGTGTCTCAAGGGGCAGTTCTCTCCCCGATGCTATTTAACATCTATGTGCACCCCCTTGGCCAGATAGCCCAGAGCTATGGGCTGGGATGTCACCAGTACACTGATGACACCCAGCTCTATCTGATGCTGGGTGGCCGGTCGAACTCCAGTCCTGAAGATCTGGACCGGGTGTTACAGGCCGTGGCTGGTTGGCTCAGGCTGAGTTGGCTGAAACTGAATCTGGCGAAGATGGAGGTCCTGTGCGTGGTCTGTGGGTGGGGACCCTACTCCTGCCCTTCGGTGGGGCACCACTGGTGTCAGTGCCAGAGGTTAGGAGTTTGGGAGTGCTCCTGGATTCCTCCTTAACAATGGAGGCCCAGGTAGCAACCACTGCTAAGTCAGCCTTTTACCATCTTTGGCTGATTAGGCAGTTGGTTCCCTTCCTCAGCTGCAATGACCTGGCCACAGTGATCCATGCGACGGTCACCTCGAGACTAGACTACTGTAACACACTCTACATGAGGCTGCCCTTGTCGCAAACCCGGAAGCTGCAGCTAGTGCCGAATGCCGTGGCCAGGCTGTTGATGGGCTTACCTAGATGGGAGCACATCCAGCCTGTGCTGAAGGCCCTGCACTGGCTGCCAATAGCATACTGAATTCGCTTCAAGGTGCTGGTGCTTAACTTTAAAGCCCTATATGGCCAGGGTCCGACATACCTGAGGGACCGCCTTTCCCCACATATACTCCAGAGAACACTGTGTTCGGGGTCACAGAATCGGTTGACCCTCCCCGGGCCCCGAGGATGCCAGGCTCGCTGCGACGAGGGCCAGGGCCTTTTCAGTGGTGGCTCCTTACTGGTGGAACAAGCTCCCAGAAGAGATCAGGGCCCTGTGGGATCTCTTACAGTTCCACAGGGCCTGCAAGACAGAGCTCTTCCACCAGGCCTTCAACTAGTAGCCGCCCCCACTATTACCATCAACGAGCCTGGCCCTCAGCTATAACATCTGGCTCATTCCATTGGGTGACTCAGGGCAACACTGAGCCGGAATTCAGCTATTGTAGACATCTCTAGCACGCCACCACAAGCAGTGACCTGTATAATTAATAGCATCTTATGATTTTATCTGTTTATCTGTATTGAACTATTTTATAATGTTTTATGGTTTTATTGGCAATTGGTGTCAATGCTGTAAGCTGCCCTGAGCCCACTTGCATGGAGGGTGGGGTATAAATTGAATAAATAAATAAATAATAACAAAGCAATAGGTACATGAGAGTTGCTCTCTGTGGTCAAGATATGATGTTCACTATTGTTTGTGACTTTTAGCACACTTAACTCCTAGAGCAAAGAGTCGTACAGAAGTTTGGTGTGTACTAGGGCAGGTGTGTAATGCTCAGTCTTGCTTTGTAATTGCTACTACCTGGTGTGTGAATAGTTTTTGAGGGGCATGTGACAGTCCTTGTACATCATTAAGACTGGCTTAGTCTGTGCTGAACCTGCATTTCTTGGTGGCTTGATTTTCTTTTGTGCCCTGCTGATGTAGTACGTTCAGAGTCATCCCTGCCCCCATCTTGCTTTATTTTCTATATCTGCCTCTATCTATCTACTATGAACCATGCAAAGTATGTGTTTCCTGGGCTTGCAAACATCACCCTGGGTTAGGTTACATATGCCCTGTGTAGGCTGTGCTTAAATCATAGAATTCTTTGCACTTGAGACAATCGATCTGAATTTCTTAGCACCTGACCAGCTCCCAACTTCATTAAAATTGAGCTGATCCTGAGAGTACACCAAGGATTTTTAGGGTTGACTTGCTCTTAAAAAACCCTGATCCCACAAACAATAGTCCTGTTGTGCAGGAGAGCTACAATCTTGTGTGACATTGTGTTTACCATATTATAAAGTTCTTGCAAATAAATCACATTAGCAGGGTTTCCCTCCCTTCAAATTGGCTGCTGATCTCTAGCTGGGACTTGATTCTTGGAGACAGTTCATATATTACTTAGTTGTAGGGGAAAATGCATAAGTGGTTCAGTCCCTTTTCTCTAATGTAGATTGGGAAGTGAGGCTTGCAGCTCTTGACAGGTTATCTAGGTCTACAGATGAAATCCAACATCACACATTACTAATACAGTAGAAGTAGAAGGGGGGAAAGTACTAGTTGATGTTCCCTCTAATTTTTTCCCCCTACTGAGTGGAGCAGTTCACATCTGGAGCAGAATATAAGTGCTGTGATTGTAAAATGGGCAATGGACAGTGTTAGACTCTGCATGGCCTCAGCGAGACTGTGTTAATGAGCAGCCGCTCATTCACACAGCTCAGAGGGAACAGTGGACTACTAGTGCTATCCTGGACGTGTTGCATGTTTTTGGAGCTTTTGTGCAGGGCCAGGATCTACTATCTATAGAATATGTTATAGTAAAATGTTGACTATTGTAGACTGCATGCTTCTTGGAGAAGGAACCTGTGTATTTCTCTATAAAGTGCCAGTCATCATCACTGCAGAGAAAAGTTTTTCCTTGCTTTTTCTTCCTCATTCAGTTGTAAAAAAAGTACTAGAAAAACCTGAACAATGCAGGGGAAATAAATGAGTTAAGGCTAATACATATGCATTATTTTTGTGATTGTGACAATAAAGTGAAGCTTTTTATTGAAGAATTTAGTTAATGCTCCCTCTAAGCTGTGGAGTTTTGTGAGCAAAAATTCTACTTTGTGAGCTACTGTCATTAAAGTTGTGAGCAAGCGATTTGGCTACTGCATAAATTAGGTTGATCTGGAGCTATCCTTCCTGAGATAAGACAAAAGTGTGTGAGCCAGAGGCTAAAAAAATGTGAGCTAGCTCACACTAACTCAGCTTAGAGGGAACACTTACGTAGATCGGGAGGGAGGGATGTGCACTTTTTGCTGGTGTTGTAATTCTTTAAAGATATTTTGATGCATATGTGCCATCTAGTAGATCTGAAATATATGGATAGTGGTAAACTCTGATAGGAGCAGTGGTGACTCAGTGGGTAGGACGCTGAACTGCAGGCTGAAAGATCAGTAGTTCAGCAGTTCGAGATCTGAGTGCTGCATGACAGAGTGGGCTCCCATCTCTGGTTCCAGCTCCTGCCAACCTAGCAGTTTGAAAGCAAGAAATTGCAAGTAGATAAATAGGTACTGCTTCGGTGAGAAAGTAACAGCGTTCCGTGTGCCTTGGCATCTAGTCATGCCAGCCACATGACCATGGAAATGTCTTTGGACAGGACTGGCTCTTCGGCTTGGAAACGGAGATGAGCACCGCAACCCTAGAGTCGGATTCGACTGGCTTTCGAGCAAGGGAAACCTTTACCTTTACCTAAACTCTGATACTTTTCTGGAGACCATTTGGAGGCACGTGTTGGCAATGGAATTTGCATGAGAAACAATGCTAATATATTGTTTAAGTAAGACCAATGGTTAGGATGTCGGTTGCATGTAGTTAAATCATAGTCAGGTGCTTGTGGTTAAACATCTGTATGATGTCAAATATATTTTGTTAAAACTAGGGAGACTGATATGCTAGGCATTGGGTAGGACACACCATTTGGGTCACAGAACCCCATTTGCTGAACATTTTTGTGGCCTTTTGGAAAGACTGCTGACCTGGTATGTTTGTGAGGAGAGCAAAGGCAGCACACTTATCCTAAAAGGAGTGTCCAGACAATGAGGTCAGGTCACTCAGTGGTGGAGAGGGTTTCTTTTCAACAGAGGCAGGTTTGGAGACTCCCCCCACTTCCCTACGAAAGTCTTCCCTTCCCTTTTCTTTCTCTTCCAAAATCGGTCACCTGCGTTACCCAGCTACTTAGCCCACCTGTGCTTGAAGCACGCAACAGGGGAGGCAGAAACTCCACAGTTCCTCCTCTTCCTGTCATCTGACTCTGTCACAGAATTTCTTGTCCCATACTCATAGCTTGGTGGGCCCCATGCTGCCACCTTGGGGGTGAAGGTGGGTCCTAGTTATGGGAAAGTTGGAGATCACTGGGTTGGGTAATTAAATGCACAGTGTTTTTCAGTATGTATAGGAAAACAAATACATTTTTATTGTTTCTGATATTTTTGTGGTCTGTCATATTCTTCCCAAACCCCAGTCAATTTGCAAGCATAACATTCACTTCAGTATTTGTTGATAGTGAATGATTAAGACCAGAAAATCAATTATTGTGGTAAGGAGTTCTTTTGTTTGGCTTGAGAAAGACAGGCTGTGAAGTAGGAGGAAAGTGTTCATTTCCTGGTAACTGGCAGATAAGGCAAAAATTCTCCATGCTGAAGTACAGTTTTGGCTGTTTTACGATGTGGCATTTCATTTGGCATCTGAACTCTGCTTCTTCAACAGCCTGCCCTCTAGTGTGATAGAGCAAACCTTTTCCCTTCTCCTAAGCAGTTTGACTGTTCTGGCTACCTTTTTTACCAGATTGTGCAGAAGCTGGCTCTCTCCCTGCCATCTTTAAGTCTCTTCAGTAGCATTGCTAAGTACAGTACAAGATTTCACTATCATTGTCTATTATTATTATTATTATTATTATTATTAGCAGCAGCTTTGGATGATATACAACCCGAAATAAAACAAGATAAAATGAATTAAAACCTTAATATAATATTAAAAACAAACAGATGGCGAATAACCAATCCTCCTTCCAACTCCCACTGCTGGCTACCTCGTGGACAGGGGGCAGAATAGATGTAGACAACAAGGAATGGGAAGGGTGCCAACCAAGATGGAACCGTCGCTGTCCTCAACCAAAAGCCTGGAGGAACATCCCTGCCTTGCAGGTCCTGCGGAATTGCATCAGATCCCATAGGGCCCTGATGGAATTTGGGAGAGAGTTCCACCAGGTTGGGGCCGGGACTGAAAAGGCCCTGGCCCTGGTCAAGGACAGCTGGATGTCTTTAGGACTGAGGCTCATCAGTAGATTGCTGTCTAAGGATCACAAAGCTCTGGGGACATAACAGAGGAGATGGTCCTGTAGAGACGCCAGTCCCTGACCACTCAAGACTTTATAGGTCAATACCCAGACCTTGAACTTGACTTGGTATTCCACTGGGACCCAGTGTAGCTGGTGCAGCACTGGATGTATATATGTGATGTTCCTGCCAGGACTCGTGCTGCTACATTCTAGACCAGTTGGAGCTTCCGGGGTCAATCTCAAGGGTAGGCCAGTGTAGAGCGAGTTACAATAGTCTAATCTGGAGGTGACTGTTGCATGGATTACCATGGCCAGATCAGGGCATGACAAGAAAGGGGCCAGTTGCCGAGCTTGGCGTAGATGAAAAAATGCTAGCTTCGCAGTCTGAGCAACCTCGGTCTCCATACTCAAGGATGGGTCCAAAATCACTCCCAAGCTCTTGATGGATTCTGCTGGTGTCAAAGGCACTCCATAAAGGGCTGGTAATCTATGCCCCAATCCTGAAGGCCCACCCCCCAGCCTACTTTGTTTCAACCACCCAACCTCCCAACCAACGGCCAGATTATCTGGGGCGGCATCTGGGTGGCCATCCAATAACAGATAAAGCTGGGTGTCATCAGCATACTGGTGACACCCAAGCCTGAAACTCTGGACCAGCTGGGCAAGGGGGTGCATATAGATGTTAAACAACATTGGGGAGAGAAGCACCCCCTGAGGGGCCCCACATAATAGGGGTATCTGGAGGACACAATCTCTCCCAGCGCCACCCTTTGTCCCTGGCCATGGAGAAATGAGGTGAGCCATTTAAGTGCTAACCCCCAAACTCCCATGTTGGTGAGGCGGTGGGTCAAAAGATAATAAGTGACCGTGTCGAATGCTGCTGTAAGATCTAATAGTAATAGCTGCACTGACCCGCCCTGATCCAGCTGTTGTCAGAGATCTTCTGTCAGGGCAACCAACACAATTTCCGTCCCATGGCCAGGGTGGAAGCTGGATTGGAATGGGTCCAATGCCGATGTCTCATCCAGGTAATCTTGGAGCTATTCAGCTACCACCCTCCCACCCACCTTAACCAGATACAATAAATTCGAGACTGGGTGGTAATTGGAAGAATCAGAAAGATCCAGAGTTGGTTTTTTCAAGAGCGGTATCACCACAGCTTCCTTGAGGCCCTCTGGATAAACCCCTGTTTTCAGGGATAAGTTGACAATAGCCATCAACGGGCCCCATATTCTCTCATTGCTGGCCTTTACCAGTCACAAGGGACATGGGTCAAGGAGGCATGTAGTTGGTCTAACAGCACTCAGGATCCTGTCAACATCAGCAGGAGAGAGTAGGCTGAAGGTGTCAAAAGTAGAATCCAAAGATGGCCAACAGGGTTTCCAGTTCACATACTGTATCAACATTGGCAAGTAGGTCATGGTGGAGTGACAAGACTTTATCTGCAAAGAAGCTTGCAAATGCCTCACAGCTAATAGCCAAATTATTATTATGGTTCCTCTTTGTGAGGGAAGTCAAAGACCAAATCACTCTAAACAATTGTGCTGGGCGCGAGCTTGCAAATGCAATGGATGCGGAGAAGAAAGCCTTCTTTGCTGCCTTCATTTTTACCTCATAGGGTTTCAAAAATGTCCTATAAGATATTCTTGTAGCCTTGTTCTGTACCCGCCATCAAACTCATTCAAGTTGTCCTAGTTCTCGTTTCATCCCCCTGAGCTCAATGGTATACCAGGGCGATGATTTACCATGAGAGCACAGAGGAAGTCAGGGGGCTACCTCATTGATAGCTTCAGAGAGACGGAAATTCCAGTCCTCTACCAGCTCATCTAATGAGGCACTGGAAGGCATTGAATCCCGCATTCTGGAATCCAGTTGGATCTATTAGTCTCTGTGGGCGAGCATAAATTAGCTCACTGCCTAGACAGGGGTGGGCAGGAACACCCAGCCAGACCTTCAAAACCAAGTGGTCTGACCATGACACTTCTTCCATTGAAGTCAGATCCACATGTATCCCCGTCCCAAAGATCAAATCCAACATGTGGCCAGCTTGATGGGTGGGACCTGATACAAATTGGGTGAGCCCTAATGCTGCCATGTAAGACATCAGGTCTAAAGCCTGAGTGGAGGCTGCAGCCTCATCAGCATGGACACTGAAATCCCCAAGAATTAATAGCCTTAGGAATTCCAAGACCCAGCTAGCTACGGTCTCCAAAAGGCTCAGCAGGCTGTCTGCCAGTGTGCTAGGCAGCTGGTGCACCAGACAGACAGCCAAGCTCACTTCAGTATCCCACACAAGGCCTACACAATCAGTGTTGGCAATCTTTGGGGTGGGGAGTGGTTTGAAGGAGAAAGCCTCCTGGATGAGTAGGGTTACCCCACCTCCCCTGCCCCCGAGTTCAGGACTGATGGAGGACCGAGTACCCTGGGGGGGGGGCTAGTTCTTGCAAGGCGACAGTTTCACCCTCCTGTACCCAGGTCTTGATCATGCAAGCCAGATCCACATCTTGCATTATCTCTGTGAGATAATCTGGCCCCACTGCTGGACCTCCTGATGGCACCTGGTATTTTTGGCCACTGTGTGACAGAGTGTTGTACTAGATGGGCCATTGGCCTGATCCAACATTGGCTTCTCTTATGCTCTTAATGTTTGGGTCTTATTATTAATGGATCTGGCATTGCACAACAAGGGGAGTTTATGAGAAGTAGTATGTGCTATTGGGGAGTGAGAAGGGAATACCATCACATGGGTGCATTGTTAGAAAAAGCCTCCCAACTTAATCCAGCGAATGAAACATTGGAACTTACCTGAAGGTTTCTTCTCTTCAGTGGGGCGAAGTCATCCAAACTGGTTAGGTCATGCCTCTTCTCGCTCCAGGCAGGGCTATGCAAATTTGTGTAGACTGTATTGGCTCAGAGTGAGGCTGACCCTCCAGTCTTAGTATAGCCCAGCTCCATAAGAGATTTTATGTCCAACTAGATTTTATTCTGTTTTATTTTATTTTGGGTGGGATGTGGATGTCTTCGCCCAACTGAAGAGAAGAAACCTTCAGATAAGTTCCAGTGTTTCGTTCGCCTTCAATGGGGGAAGTCATTCAAACTGGTTATATGCCCAAGCTACAACCTGGGTGGGATCCTCATTCTTATTTTTATCTTTTTTATCACTATGCTGCACATTTTAACTGGTCCCACTTACAGTGTCTCACACAGGTATAAAAGGTGGACCAGGATGCGACTCTAACCATTTCTTCCACTAGAACACTGGTGGAAAAGGTCACTATGTTACTGCAGATCTGGTGTAGTGGGCTATAACATCCTTTGGAGGTCCTAGGCCTTGCACTTCATATGCCTCTCAGAGACATGGCTTGAGACCTTTTTACCGAAAGACTGAGCTGTGAGACACAGACAGAAAATCCTTTCGCTAATCTGCGCCATCCTATGAAGGAGGCACACAGAGCTCTGAGCACATCTAGTTTGTGCCAGACTCTCTCATTGGGGTAACATGGTATAGGACAAAAAGATGGTAGTATCAACTCTTGGTTAACGTGATAAGGGAAAGAACCTTTGGCACAAAGGAAGGATATCTCCTGAATACCACCGAGGTCTTGTGAATATACACAATTCAGTCCCGGCCAATAAAGCCACTAATTCAGAAATCCTTCTTGCAGAAGTCATCTCAGCAAGAAAAAAGAAGTCTTTCGAAAGGAGACTTTATATTCTGATGATTTGAAAGGATCAAATGGAGGATTGCTCATGGCCTGTAACACTTCAGACAGGTTCCCAGTAAACAACTTATACCTAATGGGAGGTGCCAACTGTATGGTTCCTTTCAGGGAAGCTTAAATTGCCCATGAGAAGAAAAATTAGGCGGTCTTATGCAGTCCCCCATAGTGGCCAGTGCTGCAACCTGTCTCTTAAGGCATTTGGTCTTAGAACCTGACTCCAAGCCTTCGTATAGAAAGGGAATGATGTCTTTGTAAGTAAGTTTCAGTGTATCCAGCTTTTTGGTACTGCTCCACTTTTGAATGTCTGCCATGTACAATTATAGAGACTGGAAGCAGGTATTCTGGACTGCACCATGGTGTCAGCTACTTAATTTAGTAGGCCTAGTCCTACTAAATCCACCAGTTCAATCTCTAAGCTGTCAGCTGGAGTCAAATAAGGTCCAGGTGACAAGTGGATTCTTGTACAAGGAGAACCCATCACTTGGCAATCTCCACGGTGGAGACACTGACATTTTCACTAGCTTTGAGACCCAAAAATGTCTGGCCAGAAAGGAGATATGAAAATCACCTCTGTTGTTTCCTTTGACACTTTATTCAGGCCTCAGCTGATCAGTGTGGTCAGAGGAAAAGCGTACAGCAGACCACTGTATCAATAACAAGTGTGTATGCCCTTGCCCTCTGCCCTGGAATCATAGAAAATGATTAGAAACCTGGCAACTTGGTTATAGTTTGATGTTGCAAAAAGGGTCCAAGATAGGGCTCCTGAAACAAAGTGTGATTTTGCTAGAAGATCTTTTTGTGTAGCTTCCATTCTCCTGGATCTAACTCCTTTCTTCTCAGCCAGTTGGCTTGGCGGTTTGCAAGACCATAAAGGTGTTCCCACTTTAGACCTATCATTTCCTCTTCCTGCCCAAATGAACAGGATTTTGGACTCATGGAGGAGCACCATCAATCTGGTGCCTCTCTGCCAATTGCTGTGCACCTTGGCCATAGTATTGACTATGCACCCTAGCACATACTTGTTCCTTGAAAAAATCTGGAAAGCACACAATGCTAGTCTGACTGCCACAAGTTCCAGCCAGTCCATACTGTTCATATCTTCCAACAGGCTCCATCTGCCTTGGACAATCTGATCCTTGCATTGTGTTCCCCGTCCGCTACTGCTGGTGGCCATAACTGTCATCAGGTAAGGAGGCTGGAGGAAACTGACTCCCCTTGTTAGATTTGGTCGTGAAGACCACTAGATGAGTGACTTCTTTGTGTGTGTGTGTGTGGGAGCAGTATCTTGACATCTGTGCACGCTTTTGTGTGTGTGTATCCTTCTGACAAGGGAGAAGAGTCCATTGTAAAGGCCTGGCATGGAAGCAGGGCTAAGGAATCAGATCTATGGGCTACATCCTCAGTGCCAAAACTGTCAAGCAGTGCATGAGGTCCACCGACATCTGCTGGATTTCTTTCATCACCTCCAACAATTTTTCCTGCTACTTTGCAGGTGGAAGCACTTTGGCTATCCTCATCTGAATCCTGGCCCCGAAGTGGAGGGAGTGAGATTATTAATATTAACTTTTTAACACATTAATCAGGCATCCTTGTGCCTGAAGAGATTGCCTAATGGACTTGGTGTCCTAGCTCACCTCTGCTGCCTAGGTATTGCAGAGGATATAGTCCAGGTAAGGATAAAGGTAGATTCCTTGTTGTCGTAGGTAGGCTAATAGAACTACCAGGAACTTGGCAAACACCCTTGGAGTTTATGTCAGCCCAAAGGATAAGGCTTTGTATTGAAAATGCTGGTCCTGAAAATCAAAAAGGGAAGAACTGTCTGGAAGGTGGAATATGCAGGTAAACATCTTGAAGGCCTAAGGACATCACACGGTTGTCCTGCTGAATACTCTGCAGAATGCAATGAAAAGATTTTAAGCTGGAACTTGTGCTTCTTTACCCATAGATCAAGATGGGCAACCTTGTTAGTTTGTAGCCGTAGCAAAGAGCAAAAACCCAGTATCACCTTAAAGACAAACAAAATATGTGGCAGGGTATGAGCTTTTGTGAGACACTGCTTAGTTCTTCAGATACCTATAACTTCAACACTTTTTTAATTTAGAATTGCTCTCCAGTCTCTGGCTCTTTTGGGACTACAAATGGAATGGAATAGATCCCATGGAAATGCTGTTCTAAGGGCACTGGTTCCACTGTCCCTATGTGCATTAAATTTGAATAGGTCACGACAGAAGAAAAGGTGTCTCTGTTCTGTCTTGGGAAGCGGGGAAGCACAAAAGTGAGCAAAATGCTGGACCTGACCCCCAACCATATAGTCAAGTGGTTGGTCTTTGTTTTGTTGGTTCCTGCCCTGTTTGTTAGGAGGGAGCTGTCTCTTTTGGAATCTGGACCTATAGCCAAAGGTGCAGGAGTGCCTAAAGTCCTTTTGTTCCCGATTTTTTTAAAATGCCGATGCATCTAAAATAGACTAAAGGGTCCGCCTTCCAATGATTTAGCCATAGCTTCATTCTCACCACTATTTTGGTGGCCTGTGCTCTGGCACCAAACTGCATGGCCTCTTAGGATGCATCTGCTGCAAATTTTGCAGCCCTTTAACCTCTAGGATGGATCTCTTAAGCATCAAGGGGTCAGTGTCGGGCTCTTGAAGCTGGTTAGCAATGCAAACCATGATGGCCCTGGAAAAATCTGAGAGCATGCCAGGTGGCTCAGATTGTCAGAAAGGTTGCTTCAGGGGATCCCCTGGGGGTGTCTCATTATTATTAATATTTTTATCCACTGAATTGTTACACATGTTGGTCACAACCTTAGGCAAAACTGCTCCTGAATGTAAGACTACTACTGGAGCAACCCCCCTATGCCTGCAAGAAAGTGTCATAGCCTGGAACTGCCCATTCTGCCTTTAATATGTAATCAAAGAATTTTGAAGACCCTTTAGATGGTTTCTCAAACCCTCTAGTATCTAAATTAGATGAAGCTGATGATCTAGAGTTTGTTTGTATCCATCTGGTAGTTAAGAAAAGGCAAAGGCATTTTTTTCTTTTCTTTTTTAAATCTCTGCAGATTTTCCAGCCAGGAAGGCCTTGGAGAATTTTCTGACCATTCCCCTTCCTCTTTATCAGAGTTTGTTGTCATATATCCCATGGTTGAAAAGAGCCCCTCCACCCCTGAACCCAAGCCTGACATGGATGGTGAGGGAGAAGGGGGACATCTCTTTGACTAGCTCTCAAAAGCTCTTGATGTTGCCTGGTACTAGTGTCCTTGTAGGCGAGATCAGCCACAGCCACTGCTTGGCCGGGTACTCTTAGCCACAGAAAGGCCAACATGATTCCTGGTTGCACACGCACAAGACTAGGGCAGGCCCAGGCCAGACTAAAGGCCTTAAGCGGGAGAGCAGAAAAAGTGTGGGGAAAACCCTGAGCAGCCGCCCTATTGGAATTTCCCTGAACTGCTGAAACCATGCTGGGAAAGGCCTCAGAGAAGACTCCCCCCCCCCCGCTCTGCTGCATTTGCTTGGATGAGCCCTTTGTTCACCTTGGGCGTCCTCATCCCACTGCCCCTATGTCTGTTGGGGGGGGATCTGGCCTTCAGCTCCAACCCTCTCACGGCCTGTAGGCCCGGAAGCCTCCGAGTCTATATTGGGCAGGCCAGATACTGCTATCTCCTCATGGTTGCTGGACCCAGTAGAGCTCTGCTGGGTTTTTCCAGTGCTGCAGAAATGACCCAAAGCCTCAGACCTAGCAGCACCAACAGAGGCCCTTGCCAGTCTCCAGTGCCTCCCTCTTCTGTCTAAGACAAGCAATGGGGCCCTTCCGTCTTCCATACTTACAGGGTAAGAGACTCCAAGAGGCCGGCTCTGGGTTCAGACCCAGTAGATCTCTGTTAGGTGCTTTCAGCACAGTCGAGGGTCGGCTGGGGAATGACCCGAAGCCTCCTTGGGTCTGCCAGCACTGACGGGCCCATGCCAGTCTCTGATGCCTGAATCCTCAGGCGGGAGAGGCCTGCCACAATGGTCTCCCCCTTCCATGTTCCATACTTACAGGGTAAGAGACTCCAAGAGAGTGGCTCTGCATTTGGACCCAGTAGAGCTCTGCTGGGTTTTTCCAGTGCAGTTGGGGGCTGGCTGCAGAAACGACCTGAGGCCTCAAGTCGGGCAGCACTGACTGAGGCCCGTGCCAATCTCCGATGCCTGAATCCTCAGGCGGGAGAGACCTGCCACAATGGTCTCCCACTGAGGGCAGTTTGTGGCCTTGTAGATGTTTCTGCTGTTGGCCAGTCCCCAGTGCCTGGAATCTTAGGCAGGAGAGGCTTGTCTTAAAGGGCTCTTTTTTCTTCTTTTTAAGACCAAAGTTGGAGCCTTTCCTCAAGGCTTTTCCCCATCTTCCATGTAAGGCATGAAAGCAGAGCTAGGCTGGAGCGTCCTGCTTGGAGCAGCAGGGCTATTGAAACTGGAGGGTCAGCCTCACTCTGAGCCAATACAGTCTACACAAATTTACATAGCCCTGCCTGGAGCGAGAGGAGGCATGACCTAACCAGTTTGGATGACTTCCCCCACTGAAGGAGAACTACGCTTTTGGTTTCATGGTTTTCCTAACATGGAACTACTCCTTTACTATGGCAACAATAAGTAATACGTTGCAAGGAGATATATGGTACAATTCTCAACAGAGCCAGCATGTAATCCTAAAACTCATGGCTATCCACATATAGGATGCTATAATGATCATCTGTGGCAATAAGTGGACCTTCCACTTGATCTCTTATCAGAGTCTGAGTTACCATCAGTACAATCCTAACCAGAGTTGCAATGGGCTTAAACGGGAGCAGCTCTTTTTAGAATTGTACCATATATTTTCTCACACTGCATTACTTATTGTTGCCATAATAAAGTAGTAGTTCCATGTTAGAAAAACATTGTTTCCTATAAGCAGTGGCATATAGTCCTAAAGCCACAGCCAACCAAATGTAGGCTTATTGTCATGATTATCAATGGTAATAAGAGGACCTTCAGTTCCACTTGTTTTATCTCATCATGGGCTGAGTTTCTGTCAGTGAGATCCTAACCAGAATAACAATTGGTTTAGAAGCATGTGTCCTGGCTATAAATGTGTGCATGTTTATGGAGTTTGCTTACTTCGTGCCTGTTTTACACATGAAAGGATTATGGAAACTGAGCAAATCACTGGGAGAACAATTCTTGAGACCTGGGCCGGAACCCCCATGATATGTTTTCACCCCAATATTCCCATAAATGTTGCAATTTTAGCCACCTGCAAATCTTATTGCTTATTAATAAAACCTAAGTGTTAACGTAATGTGATCTTCATAAAACTCTTATTAACAAATGAACTTAATTTAATTTATTATCACTTCATAGGTCTTAAGGGTGTCATGTTATTCGCATTTTAAGGAAAGATTCTAAACCTCTTTTGGTATTTTTCCTAATAGTGATGTTTTTCTGATTTCTTTTTTCTGTTTCAAACCAGTATTGTACATTGATTTGTATTGTACAAATTATTTTGTTTTTCTTTTTTATAGCATTAAAAATGGCTTTTCAAAAGGCAGTGAAAGGATCTATCCTTATTGGAGGAGGCGCTGTGGCAACTGTGTTTGGTCTTTCACAACTTTCTCAGTATAGGAAAAAACATGTAAGTAATAATTTCTTTGTAAAAAATGTGTGCAGAACTTTCGTAACAGAAGAATTTGAAACTTTTTGCTCCTTTGTTGTAAGTGGTACCAGACTCTGCAGAAGAAAGGAGTTCTGTCCACCAGTGTTCCCTCTAAGCTGAGTTAGTGTGAGCTAGCTCACAGTTTTTTAGCCTCCAGCTCACACATATTTGTCTTCGCTCAGGAAGGATGGCTCCAGATCAGACTAATTTATGCAGTAGCCAAATCACTCGCTCACAACTTTAATGCCAGTAGCTCACAAAGTAGGATTTTTACTCACAAGACTCCACAGCTTAGAGGGAACATTGTCCACCCTGGGATGTGATGGTACCAAGTGACTCAAGATGGAAAGTGCTTTCACCAAGATTAGATTTAGCTGTATAAACAAGGTGGCCAAAATCTAGATCTCAAAGTCCCTCACTCTGTCCTTGAAGGCTGCAAGTTGTGAAATTGCTGATTTGAAAGCTGTGAAAGATTTTTAAGGGACTTGAGACAGAGAGGATATATTCAGCCTAATATGCACACTGCTTTAAGGCAGACTTCCATGAGACTGTATGTGCCAGAGTACAAAATACGTCAGTGGCCTGTCAAATGTAAGTCACACATGATTGAATTACTGTCCCTGTTCATCCTTGAAACACTAGCTTGTGGAGGCTCGATTTCACTGTGAGCCTAGCCCTTTTCAGACATTATTTTTGTGACGGGTGGGTGCCCTACATCTGATCCTCCAATGTGTGCAGTTGCCTTTTCTTCTGAAAGAAAGATTACTCTGGGGTCTGGTATGCATGTTCCAAAGCTGGAATATATGTGTGTTGCCCCTTTCAAAAGAAATGTTGACTACATGTCTCAGGAATTTGTGTGTAGTGCATTTGTGCCATACACACATTCATAGTACCATAGATGTGATGTCTGTAAACAGCTCGTGTGCTGAACATGGTGTAAATATAGAAAGTCTCATAGGAATCAGTCCTGAGTTAATGTTGTTACTTTAGCATTGGGTTTCTTCTGTAGCAAGTTGTGTTTTCTATCGTTTCGCACAGGCAGAAGAGGGAAGACTGCACAAAGCGTTCTGGGCATTGGATTTTATTTGTCATTCACTGCATGAAGAAGCAACTGCTGTGTTTATCTCTTGGGGCTCATTTATGCATTCGGAGTTTCTTGGAAATGTAGTGGTGATGAGGTTGGTTCAGGGGATATTAGTTCGTTGTTTTTAATCACATCCACAAACCAAGTTTATGAAGATAGGGAACTGCAAGGATCTTCTTCGTAGTCTCCATGCATCACACCTATGGGATCTAGTGTGCCTGCGCTGATCTGATTGGTGTGGTACAAAGCTCACAATGGGATTTTCACACCTCCACCCTGAACCTGCGCGGGAACCCTTACTGTGCATGCCCATGGGGGTGGGGCACAGACATCCTGCCAGTTCTCTTCTGACTGCCGCACTGTTAAGAGCTTTTCATCGGTTGGTGTTCTTTGTTTTTCTCCTCACATTGGGAATCCTTCAGTTCTTCAAATCTTTTTGTCTTTAGATTTTTCTTTTACATTATTGGACTTTTCTCCTCACGGAACCATCAGGGAATCATTGGGGTGAGAACTTTCTGCGGTCTTCGGACCTTCGCCCCCCCTTTCCCTACCTCACGCTGAGGAACTTTTTTATGGATAAAAAGTGGGGGTGCTTCAAGAGGTGTGTTTCGGGTGGGAGTAAGCTAGCTCCACGAGACGAACACATGCTCTGTATAATTTGTTTGGGTGAATCCCATCGTCGGGAGGGTTGCATGCTTTGTGTGAAATTCTCAAATCAGACGAGCAAAAATAGAGCCGCGAGACTGAAAGTTGCCCTTTGGGAATCAGCTCTTGCCCCTCCATCGTCTACCATGTCGACAGAACCGCCACCTAAGTCTTCTGCATCGACAACACCCCCATCTCTATCGTCTACTTTGATGCCGAGGTCGACGGCCAAGCCACTGATGCCGAAACCACCTCGGCCAGTCAAGTCTGCTTCAGATACGGGGCTAGTCCCTTCTAAGAAGTGCCCTTTGAAATTGGTTTCCTCCGTCTCAACACCGGCAAAGAAACCAAAGAAGGATAAGTCTCAGAGACATGCTTCTCATAAGTCGACTGCAGGGGACCCGCAGAAGTCTCACGAGTTGAGCAGTGTGGCAATCCCTAAGGTCTCTGCACTGCCTGTCATACCGCAGTCGCATTCTCTATTGGCACACCAGTCCACACTGGAGCTGCCTAGGATAGAATTGGTGCCCCCGATTGAAATTCTCGACTCTCCTACCAGGCAGCTGAACCCTCTGGTGTTGGAGATGAATCTGGGCCGACATCCTCCATCTGTATTGGCTTCTGAAGCCGAGGATGATGTGATTACGGATGCTCATGATGCCGGCCAACGCTGTCTGTCAGCTGCCTCCCGGACGAGCGATCGCTCTGATCCTGACTGTCGATACTGACCTGTTGACCAATCCCGCTCTCCCTTTTGTGCAGATGACCGAGGTCGATGGGATGACTACCCATTCTGTCATGATTGACACCACCCATCCCTTTTGCCCAGGAGAGAGCATTTCTCCAAACCAACTTCGGGTCGGGATTCACCCTCCCGGTACCGACATCACCCATCGATGTGCCCCACGTGGGACTATCGTCAGCATATGCCGTACTGGTTTTCCTCTTTTCCTTTATCAGTATCTATGCCCTGGCTGATGCCTATGGGGCAGGATGACTGGGACAGCCATTTGACCTGGCCCCGTTCTCCACATTGTCCACCGCCTTCCGCTATGCTCTCCAAACCTCCAGTGTCTTCACCACTGAAAGCGGCTCCTCTTCCACCACAATCACCGAGGAAGCCTTCCGTGCCAATACCAACCCAGGGACCTGGGTCACATTCTGAAACCTCTCCTGTCGTTTCTGATGCCGACCTTACCTGGAGATGCTTCTCCAAAACAGGACTTGTCTTCATATGAGGATCTCATTAAGAGACTGGGTCATTCGTTGGGTCTTTCCATCATCCAACCGCAACCATCAATATCAGATGAGGTTTATGATGTGGTCTAGATGGACACATTGACAGCGATCTACCCCCACGTCAACCAAGCATATCAACTATCTGGAACTACTGGCAATAAAACTGGCACTGAGCTCCTTTTTTCCCCGGGGCATTGTGTAGCCGTTCTGACAGACAATACTGCAATGATCAGCTCTGTCAACCATCAAGGTGGGACAGTGTCCAGGAGCCTATGCCGCTTAGCAGTCGACCTGTGGGACTGGTGTGTAGGGAATGACATCTTCCCTGTGGCCACTCACATTCCGGAAACCTGCAATGTGAAGGCTGACCTTCTCAGCATGGGTCTCACTCAGCATCACGAGTGGGAGCTGAACTGGACTTACCTTCGCCTGCTCTTTCAGAAATGGGGCACTCCGGAGATAGACGTATTCGCCTCCAGGAGGAACACAAAATGCCCTTTCTTCTGCAGTCAGTGGAGAGCGGACCCACTCTCTCTAGGAGACGACCTCCTTTACCCATGGGGACAGATGTTCCTATATATGTTTCCTCCTCTACCCCTCCTCTTATGGGTGGTTCAGAAACTAGCCAGAGTCATGCCATACTGTGACTCCATGGTGGCCCAGGCAACCGTGGTTCATCACTTTTCTTCGACTCGTGAAAGGCAAGTACCACCACTTCCCCAAGATGACAGATCTCTTTCTACGCTGGCATAGACAGCCTGAAGTTGTCAGCCTGGCAGATAAGGCATTAACCTTTTCTGATTGTGTCTGAGGTTCTGCTCAATGCTAGAAAGGCATCCACTTGCCTTTCCTATCAGAGGAAGTGGCTTAGGTTTCTTTCCTTCTTGCAGATGTCAACTTTTTCTCCAATGTCTGTGAGTATGGACAGAATCCTTGAGTTCCTCCTGTCGCTTGCAGATCAGGGCCTTTGCCATTCATCTGTTGAGGTCTACTTGGCAGCCATTTCTGCTTACCACAATGGATTGGATGGTTACTCTGTCTTTTCACATCCCACTTTGAAGGAGTTCCTTTGAGGATTTATTCGATTGTATCCCCTGTAAGTGCTCCGACACAACTGTGAGATTTGGCATTGGTGCTCCGCCACCTCACAGGGAAGCTGTTTGAATCTATGGCCACCTGTGACTTACAGTATACAGCTTGGAAAACTGCTTTCTTAGTGGCAATTACATTGGCCAGGAGGGTCAACAAACTGATGGCACGATGCCATGGTCCTCCACACCTAGTCTTTTTGCCAAATGGGGTGCGTCTGGTGCTGGATGTCTCCTTTTTGCCGAAAATAGTCTCAGAGTTTCATTTAAACTCCAAAATCTTCCTGCCTGATTTCTTCCCACGCCCTGTAGGGGAGGAACAACGTCTTCTTCACACCCTGGATATCAAAAGGGCACTCCTCTTCTATCTGAACCGGACTCGGTCTACTAGAAGGAATAATACTCTTTTCCTCTCCTACTCCACCACCTTACTGGGGTCGAGGATTTCGGCTCAGTGCCAATCCAAATGGATTGTTGGCACAATAAAGTTGTACTACCTGTACTACGCCTGAGGGCGCATTCTACCAGATCGATGGCAACCTCCACAGCTTTCCTGAAGGGTGCATCATTGTCCTCTATCTGTCGAGCTGCCACGTGGTCTACACCTACCACGTTCATTAAACATTACGCACTAGATGTTTCTGCGCAGCATAAGGTTGACCTGGGTCATTTGGTCCTGTCACTCTGCGGTGCACTGACCCTGATAGCACCCACCCTCCAGGTGAGCCACTGCTTTTCAGTCTCTCATAGGTGTGATGCACAGAGACCACAAAGAAGATAAACAGGTTGCTTACCTGTAACTGATGATCTTCGAGTGGTCATCTGTGCAGTCACACCGCCCGCCCGTCCTTCCCCACTGCTGTCATCCTCAGTTGTTTGTCTCACATAGCATTGGTTGATAGCAGTCAGAGGGAACTGGCGGGATGTCCGAGCCCCACCCCCTTGGGCATGCACAGTAGGGGTTCCCGCACAGGCTCAGGGTGGAGGTGCAAAAATCCCATTTTGAGCTTTGTACCACACCGATCAGATCAGCGCGGGCGCACTAGTTCCCATAGGTGTGACTGCACAGATGACCACTCGAAGATCATCAGTTACAGGTAAACAACCTGGGTTTTTTTCAAGTTACCATTCACTGGATTGGATCCTGTGGAAGGGATTTACATCAGCAGCATAGGACTTCATTTGTTCCCCATCTTGCTTAGCTCAAAGGTTGCTTCAAAGGTGGGAGATGACAATCCCATGAACAGCATTGGGGTGAATCTGTAATGGAAGGAGAGGTTCAGCAACAACTTCCAGCTTCTATGAGTGGAAATCTACTGTTTGATGCAACTCACTGTTGATGGTCTGTGGGCCACTACATTTATTGCAGAGGGTGATGTACCACCACCAGAGACCACACTTAAATGTTTCAGTGTCCTCTGTGTGGTCCCTGTAGTGTGTAATGTGACCCTTAGCCTCTTCTGTTTCTTAGGGGCTACTCTGTGTTCAGCCAGCTTCCTTATATTGTAGCTGTTAACTGCATTATTGCTCAGATGGTCACTTGCCCTGGGATGAAAGGAAGCCCTCTGGTTCTGTTTCAGCTCTCTTGAGCTTCCAGTTCAATCCTTGGCTCTGTAAGCAAACTGGAGGAAGACATCAAATGCAGGGGTTGTTATCTTCAGTGTCTGGTAACACCCCCCATAGTTACAAGCAGCATTTAGAAGTGATTTATTAGATGTGTGAGAATCTATAGGTGGGTGAATGCCTCAGGAAGACAATATGTACATAATACAGTTGTGTAAAGAGAATTGTGCACCTCTGAAGATAAAGCATTCAGCTGTGTACATGTTTACCTTGTTCAGAGGCAAGGTGACTAAGCTATAAAGGCACGCAATACTTGAATAGGTATAATCTGCATGTAATTGTACATGCAACCCACTTTTCTTTCATACTTCAGATCTTTGCTTAGCCAGCCAGGTATCTGAGCAATTTTGCTTTGTTGAATTGTTCAGTGGAAGGGGACTTGTATGAATGTTTGTGTTATTATAAACTGTGGAAGGTACCACAGCATTCTTTGGGCCTATTCTGCTGCTTTCTCAAGTTCTAGTTGAAGAGGGAGGTGGGGGAGAAGAATCAGGCCCATTGACTACACATTTTCTCTCCCCCCTTATCAAGAAGGTACCAAATGAATGGGGAAGATCCCATTTTTATTAATAAATTTGTTTTGTAAACCTACACATTTCCTGACAGTGCTTAGCCTTAGGTAAACAATCACTTTAGCAGTAAAGTGGAGGTTGAATGTGTAGACATATGCACAAATACAGGTTCAGGGAGAGATCAGGAGGGAAGGCTCTTGTATATTGGGGGGAGAAGACCTGAGATGCATAGGAGAAGTGTATTGTTTTTAAATTGACCATGCCACTGTTCAGAACCTGTGGGTACTGAGGGCTAGTCTAGTGTATTGCCCTCGTGTAGTCAGTGAAGATGGCAACAGAGAGTAGAATGTGGCTGAGACAGTTAAGTTGAAAAGAAGAAAGCAGCCTGGATCCTTTAAGCTGTAAGGGGGGTCAGTTTCACTCTGCAGCTTAAAGAACAGAAAGAAGTAATGAGCACAGCTTGCATTGCCTCAGCCAAAATGGACCTTCAGTGTTCTGTTGCTGAGGGGCTCAACAGAATCACCAGGCAAATGGAGTTGCTGCTAAACAGAGGCTAGTGCTTGATGTCTCAGCTGGAGAGGAGAGAGGGGTAATTAAAGGTGAGGGGGGAAGAGAGAGAGAGAGGTGAAGGTAGGCTATGTAGAAGGAGTGGAAAGGAGAAAGGTGAGTTATGGTGGGAATTGAAGAGGTCAGGAGCAATATTCCCTCTAAACTGCAGAGTGTTGTGAGTAAAAATTCTGCTTTGTGAGACAAAAGAGCTACTAGTTATTAAAGTTGTGAGCAAATCTGATTTGATTAGGGTTGCCAACCTCCAGGTAGAGCCTGCATTTCTCCAAAATTTACAACTGATCAGCAGATGATAGAGATTCCTTCCCCTGGAGAAAATGGCAACACAGGAGGGAAGAATCAGTGGAGACTGGCATCCCTACATCCAAGTCAGAGGTTTAATAACTATTCCACATACATATTATTATTCTCTCTCTCTCTCTCTCTCTCTCTCTCTCTCTCTCTCTCTCCCCCCCCTCCTCCCCACTGCCTTGAGCTAGCCCATTAATGTTTTTACTTCATCATGAAGAAAGCTTGGTGGAGGAAAGGGAGGTTAGCAACTGGGCCTTCACTCACACCCAGAACAAAGGGATGCCAGCCGAGACTGTAGTCCAACCCCCAACATAGGGAGCATAAGACATCTGCCACAAATGAAAACTGTCAGAAGGGAAAGGGTTAAAATGGCCTGACATCCTCTGGATGCATTTCTCTCTCTCTTTCTCTCACACACAGATACACACACCTGCAGTCTTAAGTCTTATTGGTTGGAGATTTGAGACTGTGGTGTTAAATATTAGTTTACCAAATATAAAGTTTGCCTTCCCACTTTTCTAAAACCTCTGAATTGAAATGCATCTCTGGTTGTAATAAAAATGGATTAGGAACATTCCCATTATTGAAAAAAGTTCTCAACATTTACTTCAGCTCTTCTGCAACCATTTATCCCAGATCCCTCCTTTCTCCTACTCATCTGTCTTCCTACATTTGCTTCCATCAATACTTTCTCTCCCCTGCAACACACACCAGCTCCCTTTCCTGATATCCAGGGGGAAGCAATGATTTAACCCCTGCAAATATTTAGAAAACCTCAATTGGCAAGACCAGTCATGCTGTGGAGGTCATGGGAAGGGGGATAGATCCAAGAGACCGATAAGGAGATGAAGTTGGGGCTTCTTTGGGTTGCTAAAATAAATTGAGGCTTGTGGGCTGGACAGAGAAGATCCCAAGTTATGCGTCAGAATCCCTCTTTAAATTTAAGAACATTAGAAAAAGGCTGCTGAACAGTTCCCTTCTTTACTTGAGCAGTTAAATCTGGGATCACTGCACAACTTCCGTGACCATCAATTTCAACACTGGGGCTTTCCTTTCCATCCCGGGGCTGTCCTTCTAGTCCCTTACACAGAGAATTACACATGAAAAACTTTTACAGGTTCCACACCAGGCTTTTGTCTGTCTCAACTGTTTCCCCCCAGTCATTTTCTGTAAATTTGTGTAGATTGAGGATCCCCCTCTAAAATGCATCTAAAGCTTATACCCAGAAAAACTTTGTTGGTCTTAAAGGTGCTACTGGACTCAAGCTTTGTGAAATAAATGTTGTTGGTTTTTAAGGTGCCATTCTAGGGTTGCCAGCCTTCAGAGGAAATCGCCCAGAATTACAACTGACCCCCAGACCATAGAGCTCAGTTCCCCTTAAGAAAATGGCTGCTTTGGAGGGTAGACCCTATGGCAGTATACCACCACTGTAGTCCTTCCCCTTCTCAAAACCCACTCTCTCCTGGCTCCACCCCCAAATCTCCAGGAATTTCCCAATCTGGAGCTGGCAACCCTATGCTAGACTCTTGTTTTATTTTGCTGCAATAAACTAACAGCGCTGTCTCTGGAATACCACTTTCCAGGCTGTCATTCAGCACCCACAGAGACAGTTATTCCCCTCCTAGGGACTGGCTCCTCAATCCCCAGGGCCGTCATTTGCTCTCTGAGCTGTCATTCTAGATCAAGCATGCTCACCCTACTCCCAGGGGTTCTCCTTCCACTCTCAAAACTATCATTGCACATTGAGAGCATGCATTCCAGCCACAGGGGCCCTCCTTCTGCCCCCAGGGCTACCAGAGAACCCATTGTTTTTTTCTGACACCCGTTGCAATGTTTCAGTGCATTCCAATGGTGTCTGTGGGTATTCCTGGCTCTCCCCTTCTTTCTAATGGGCATTCTTGTCATTCACGCTTCCCATTGCAAGTTATGTCTGTCTCACCCACCCCATCCTGTATTCTCTCTGGGAGCCCATGATGCAGTGACAGTTATTGCAAAGAGATGGCTGCTGCTTGCCCAGTGGGGTCTGGAGGGGGCAATAGGATCCTGCACTGGGGGTGCAATCTGGAGAACTGCCCCCTCCCCGTCCAGCCCCCATGTGGTCCCTCCCCCTCTTTTGCAAAGGTCTCACCAAAGGGCAGGGGATCTGCATTGACACCCCCAACTTCCAGCTTTGCAGCCATGATCCCTCCCTGGCTCCCCTTCTTCCCAAACTCCCCAGCTATTGGGCCCTATATTGTGACTCTAATTTGAGGGATGATTTTCTCCCCACCCCACCCCATATTGATGACTGCAGTAGATGTCAGGCCCTCCCGCCAAAAGGGGCGCCTCTCCAAGGGGACACAGTGAGTTTGGAGAAGGGGCTGGGTGGGAACCCCATTGCTTCAGCCAAGCCCTGAGTTTGCAAGCCTCTTTCCCAGCGTTGGTTGATAGTCTGATGCAGCCCCCGGGTTGTTTGCAAGAGGCAACACATGTGCCTTTCCCTGCTCCAGGGTGGGAGCGTGCAAAAGAGTTGGATCTGTAATAAAATGCAGTAACACTTAGCTAATCTTTCTGGAATCCCCCTTCCCTCTGAAGAAGCATGCGTGCACACAAAACCTCAATTAAAACATCATTGGTCTTAAAGGTGCCATGGGACTTTGACTTTGTTCTCTCTTGTGTGTGGGTGCTCTCTCTCTCCTAACCCTAACGGAAGAGGAGGCGGGAGGAGCCAATGGAGGGAATGGAGGCTTGGCTTTGTAGCTCTCCCACGCAAATGAGAGAGGCAGCAGCAGCCCCAGTGAAGGAAGCAAGCAGGAGAAAATTTTGTTGCCCTACACTCAGGCAAAAATCCATGCTCTACAACCTAAAAATTAGTGCACCAGTGCGCCCTAGTGCAGCTTAGCAGGAACAAATGTTCTGAAGGCAAATATCCTTTCCATTTCTCCCTTTCTGCAGCACAGCTTTTCTGCTGTCTAATGGGGTAAGCTGTGACGGAAACTGCCTGTTGTCATTTAAGGAATTTTAAGTTGTGTACAATTGTGTGTGTGAGAGACAGAATGTATATTCTAGAGGAGACCCTCTATAGGGTCTGCCCCATTAGAGATTAAATAATCATAATGTTGTAACCCAGAGGGGCATTCTCCAATTAGTTGGGGGGAATTATCAAAAGGAGATGTGCGAGAGGAGGGGCATCTGGGATCTCCACCTATGAATATGAGGATTTGTCCTGATGAGAACTTTTGGAAACAACCAGGTTGTTGTTAATGGGAAAGGTTTTTATTGGAACAAACAGGAAAAAAAACCAGAGTGCACACAGCAAACACATACAAGAGCTATCTAGGGAAATCAGGGAGGAAAAGGACAGCGTTGTAGGGATGGGTAATAATTACCGGTCTTGAGATCCATGAAAGCAACAGGTCAAAGAGGAAGTGGCCAGCATTTTGGGAAGCAAGAGAGAGGACCCACACACAAGTGGGGATGTGAGGAGGATCCAAGAACACACCAACACTGCTGGAGCAGTTGGGTGTCATATTTATGGGACAAAACGTATACCGAGGCAGGTTGACTCACCCCCAGAGGATAATGAGCTGATCATTCTACCGGAGGTAGACGAAGAGGTGGGAGAGATTTGATGACCCTACAAACGTTGCTTGAGTGGTGCTTAATCAAGGATAATGGGTGAAGGGGAAGCTGGGCTTGGGCGTTGATGAGATTATTCCTGAGTATATCAATAGATCTTGGGTGACTTATTCTTTTGAGCTGTGCATGTCTGCAGGGCAAGGAGGGGGACATAGCTAGCTAGCCTCTTTACTCAAGGCTTGAAACTGATTTCACAGGCCTGCCTGCCTGACTGGCATCCATTTTGGCTCAAGTAGTTCCCTACACTTACAGTTTTAGGTAAATGTATAGGGAAGTGCTCTTGCCTTAAGCTGCTCCCAGCAGCAGTTGGGGAAGGGGTCTCACTGCTAATGATGTGAGAGTTTATTTTATTTGTGTGAGTGTCCTGCATCTTATGGGGGGAGGCAATTTTCCTTACCATAATATGCAATGTGAAGAAGAAGAAGAAGAAGAAGAAGAAGAAGAGATTGGATTCATACCCCGCCCTTCACTACCCAAAGGTGTGTCAGAGCGGCTTACAAACTCCTTTCCCTTCCCTTCCCCACAACAGACACCCTGTGAGGTAGGTGGGGCTGAGAGAGCTCTTGACAGAAACTGCTCTTTTTCAAGAACAGCTCTTATCAGAACTATGGCTTGCCCAAGGTCATCCAGCCAGGTGCAAGTGGAGTAGTGGGGAATCAAACCCGGTTCTCCCAGATTAGAGTCCGTACATTTAACCACTACACCAAACTGTGCACACAATTTAGCCAAGCCCGGGAAGAGCTGCTAGAGCTCCTATGCTCCAGGTGGATGCTTCTGGGTTTGAGCATACACCAGTTGCAGGGAGCCAGGCTACATGCTGGAAAGGAGATGAAAAGGTGGAACATTTTTCGACTCTTTTCTTGCCACTTTCATCATGGCCTGCAACACTGTTTTAAAAAAAATGAGTTTGGACTTATAAATCTTCTTTGGGAGCTCATTTTCTGAAGTTGCCTTGCTCCACAATCACTAGATATACAGAACCATTTTATGCAACCTTCATGAAGGCTTGTGACATGAAGGGCTTGACAAGAGAATCGCATATGATTTTTTCATGCTTTCACATTATTGTAACTCATATATCCATTGTGCATCCTTGTTCCCTTGTATCTACTGCTCATACATACCCAATCTAGGACAGCAGGTGGAATATAACCGGCAGGATTGACACAAAGAAGGGGACAGCCCATTTACAGTGTTGACATATCTAAGCTGTGGGCTTGTCCAGCAGCTGAACTGTCCTCTTTTTAATAATGCTTGCCAATCAAACAGATGACAGGGCAAAAGACCTTCCTGTCTGAAAGATGCACAAAGGGATGTTGCCCCAAGATGCACTCTAATTGGCTGCCCATTCGAGGAGGTCTGTGGCTTTTTCTAAATGAGTCTTTTCAGCACTCACCAGCACTGAGAGAAGACATAATTCAATTAGCATACACACAGATTGTACCCTATATCCCTGAGAAATATCTAATTTACTCCGTAATAAGCTAGCTTTCAGCCTGATGCCATTCACCCATATATTTTGGGAAATCATAGAATGAATTGGTTCCTGAAGTAGTTGTGTTAACTCAAAAACAAGGCAACATGTCAACACATTTTGGATGTATAATGCTAGTATTCAAATAGCAAATTACTTGTTATCAGAGTGGTGTGCAGATTTGCTAAATACAAACATTGTATAGAAGTTTAATTGCTGTGGACTTTACAAAAAAGCTGGTCAGTCCTGTTAATGTTTTAAAAAATACGCAGCCCAATCTGTGCATGTTTACTTGCAAATAAGCACCACTGAATTCACTTGAGAGCTGTATTCACTGTAATCTGTGGAGCTACTCATTTTTGTGTGGTGTTTATATAAATGCTTTCTTGTATATATTTTTTTAATTGTTGAAATATCTATAGGTCTCTGCTTCTTTCTCAGTGTCCCTGCTCTGGAATGGGCTGTGTGTGAAGGATTAGATCTCTGTGTGCATGTGTGCAAAGCAGTGTACACCTTAGCTTCTTGGTTTTCTGTTGAAACACAGGAAGGCCTCATCTCTCTGATAGTACAGATTTCCTTAACTTGTAGATGGCAAGAAAGGAGAATTGTTCGTTTAGGATGTCTGAACTGAGCTTAAGGTTACCACTGCATGGACAATGGCCTGGAAATAAAAGTCCCTTTACATGTTCACCTTACAAGGTGGTTACTTTCCCAAAACATACCAATTGCCTGTGTTCTGACATGGTTGAGTTAGACATATTGTTCTGTACCTACAAATCACCATCTGCTTCACTTAGGTTTTAACCCCATCTTAGATTGACACATTCTCCCTTGGAAGGATGAGGGGACCCAGATGTGTGGGGAACTCCTTTTCCTCCACTTTTGGCGGCAGGAAGTCCAGCATTGTTCCAGAGGGGAGGTGTTGCCCCATTCTCCTTTCAGTCTTCTCTTCCTGCCAAGGGAGAAGGCAGAGTTTTTTTTGAGGGCTCTGATTGTTTTCTTTTCAGAGCTCTCTTTGAAGTCCAGGGGACTTGATTTGCAACTAAGTGATCTCCCCTTCTCATAAAGCCATTAAGGTAATGCGCTTAGCTCATTAGAGCCAAGGGGATTAGCAGAGCTGCTAAAAAGCTGCAGGGAGCAGAATGACAATGGAGCCATCTTCTGACACGGAACTTCACGGGGTATTCTATACCTGGCTGAGTGCAAAGGGCCTTAGATTGACCCATTAAGCCTCCCCTCATCAGCTTCCTCTTCTCCCTCCTCCATGGTGAGTGAGTCAGTTAAGAGACAAGGTGTTGGTGAAAGCCAAAGAAGTGGCACACTTTCTTCCCACCAAAATGCTTCTGTCTCTTTCTCCCCTGCAGTAGGGTTGAGCAAGAATGCAGTGGAGCTGGAGAAGGAGAGCCCTGATCCTCCTTCCTCAGGAATTCTATGGGGCTTCAAACAGTGGTTGGAATCTTTTATAAAAGGAGCTATGGATAGAAGGGATCACAGCAGATGCAAATGCTTGTGCTCCCCCCATCTTAACCCCCCAGAAACAATCCAGTAAATCTATTCAACACAAGGGAATATTTCTCTGGGAGGGGCAGGATCTTTCCAAGGTCCTCACCAAGCCTACAGAAAAGCAAGCATCGACCTTTACTCACTATTCATGAGTAGACCATTCACCTAAATCAGATAATTCTCTTGTTTCCTCCAATAGAAAAGAAAGGTCAGATCAGTGATGAGGATCACTCCTGCCCAAGCAGCTTTTTGCCATAAGGACTTGGACATCATTAATTGTCCTTGCTCTAAAATGCCTAAAACTGTCTACTCCCACAGCGGATTTTCCATGTCAGGAGGAAGGGAATTCTGACTCAGAAGGTGATGAGGAGGTCATGTCCAGATGTAGAGAAGTGAGTTCTATCTTCCCTTTCCGTAAGATTTTTGTCCAGGAACTGAGAGATGAATGGGAAGAACCTATTCATTCCAGGTTCCAGGTGTCTCAGGCCAAGAAGCGCTATGCCTTTCCAGCTCCAGTAGACAAACTACTACATATCCTGGTGGTGGAAGCCCTTATTGCTAATATGGCACCCGGTTTGGACCTTCCAAAAGAGGGAGGAGGCGTACTTAAGGAGGCTGCAGATCACAGGAGTGACACAGCCCTTCGCAGAGCTCATGAGGCCAATGGCCCTCTCTATCAAGGCTTCAGTGGCTTCTTTCTATCCCGTGCATCATATCTGTGGCTACACAAGATGCAGAGGGAGTTCTCTGATGTCCCTCCTAAACTGATTTCCTACCTCCAGAGGGTTAGAGAAGGCCATGGCTTTTGTAATTGATTCTGCTTTGAACACGGTTCAGGTTTTTGCAAGGTCCATCAGTGCTACCATAGTCTCCAGGCACAAGCTGTGGCTGAGAAACTGGCCAGAGGATGCTTCATCCAAGGCTTTAGTGTCATCCTTTCAAAGGTTCCAAACTCTTCGGAGGCAAGCTGAAAGATATTCTAATTGAGACTAAACAGAGGAAGAAGGTCCTCTCATACTCAGACCATTGGGGCTTCAGGAGAGGATCTAGACCTATGAGCTCTTCCTTTTATGGATGTAGGGCATTTGGATTATCAAGAAACTTCCAGAACAACAGGACATTTTCCTGAAATTGCAACAGACCTTCCTACAGGTTCCAGCCTTCATCATCTAACTCCCAACTGGGCAACCCTCAGGCCAGACATTCCAAGGGTAAGACCAGATGAGTTGATACCACTTCCAAAGGTGTTGGAGGCAGACTGCAGGAATTGGCTTCTCAGTGAATACAGTCAGTTCAAGATCGGTGGGTTCTCCAGACACTCTCTTTGGGTCTTCAACTAGAGTTTGCCTCACTACCTCCGAGAAGATTCCTGCAGTCCTCTCTGTCTTCCAATCAAACAAAAGTCCGACAGGTTTTTCAAGCTATCTGGCATCTTCAAGAGCTGGGGGGCATAGAATTGGTTCCCTCAAACCAACTGAGTTAGGTCCATACTCAAATCTTTTTTGTGGTTCCAAAGAGGAATGGAAAATGGCGCCGTATTCTGGATCTACAGTTGCTAAACTGGATGGAGATTCTCAAATCCATTGTAGAAGCCTTGAACAGGGGGGATTTCCTGTCTTCAGTAGACCTCACTGAGGCATATCTGCACATTCCAGTTTGGCCTCCTTACCGGAAGTTCTTGAGTGATGTTGTTTGCCCTGGCGTCAGCTCCCAGGACTTTCATCAAATTGATGGTATTGTTAGTGGCAGCTCTTTGGAAGAATGCCCTACACATTTATCCCTATCTGAATGACCTGCTGAGTTCAGCCTCCAAGGAGAAGGGAGCAGAGGATCTTTAGAGGACAGTAAACTTTCTTCAGAGACCTGGGTTTGTCATGAACTTTGAGAAGAGCCACTTGTTGCCCATACAGGTATTAATCCACTTGGGGGCAATGATAGATACATCAGGGGATACTTTTCCTCCCACAGGAGAAGGCACAAGCAGTAGCCATCATGGCACATCTCAGAATCCCCCAGACACCATGTTCCTTTCAGACATCCTGGGCCACTTGGTCTCAGCCATCGAGATGGTCCCGTGGGCAAGAGCCACACTCAAGGGATTTGCCATGGCTACTTCTGCCCTGACAGGCAGCAATAACAGTGAAGTGTCATCGGAGGATTCTGGTTCCAACAAGGTGAGATCATCCTTAATTTGGTTGATCAATCCCCAAATCCCTCCTTCCCACACCAGGGTAGGTGGTGACGATGGATGCCAGCCTGGGGGGATGGGGGACTCACATGAAGTCAGCTTATATACAAGGGAAGTGATCCCTTCAGGATTGGTCCAAACCTATAAATTGGTTCAAATTGAGAACCATTTTCTTGGCCCATCATTTTCTTCCAACCATCGAATCCTCATCAGTGTGCATCAGGACTGACGACATGATGGCAAAGGCCCATGCGAACAGACGGAGAACCAAGTCGAGGAGCCTTCAACACAAAGCAGCAAGGCTCATGAGGTGGTTGGAACATCACCTGCACAGTTTAAGAGCAGAATACATTCAGAGCCTGGTCAATAGGGAAGTGGATTGACTGTCCAGATTGACCCTGGATCCCAACAAAAAGTCCCTGAAATCATCAGTGTTCAACCAAGTAGCAGACAGTTTTGGCTTGCCAGTCCTGGATCTCTGCCTGCAAGAGCAATGTGAAGGTGCTGAGGTTTTTCTCCAGGTACCTCTGCCCCAGGCTGAAGGGATGGACACCTTCCAACAAACCTGGCTCTATGCATTTCCTCCCATACCATTTCTACCTCGATTCCTCCACAAAGTGAAGGAAATGGAAGCTCAGGTTATTTATGTTCTTCATTTCGGCCCAGGTGGCTGTGGTTCCCAGGTCTGGTGAGTCCTATCAAAGGGGAACCTTGGACTTTTCCAGTTTCAGCAGACCTCCTGCAGCAGGAACCATTTGTTCATCAGGATCCAGGGAGCCTCAAGTTAACCATCTGGCTCTTGAACACAGGTCACTAGAGCAGTTTCAACTCTCAGACTAGGTGATTCAGACTGTTCTAACTGCCAGACATATGTCTACGTCTAGAATATATGATATGTGGAAGGCCTTCCAATGCTGATGTGCTGAAAGTCATGTGGAGAGTTTGAACCCAGCTCTAAGAGACCATATTGCTCTTCTTACAGAGTGGGCTGGACAAAGGCCTATGCCCCATTATGTTAAAGAGACTGTTGGCAGTGCTAGCCGCCATCCTACCAGATTATGTAGGTCACCCAGTCTCTTCACATCCATTGATTCTTGAGAGAAGTGTCTCTCTCCCATCCTCCTGCAATACACAGGTTTCCAACTTGGTCCTGAAGGTTTACCTTGGTCCTGAAGGCACTGACTAGAGATCCATTTGAACCACTTTATAAGGTTTCTTTGAAGGCAATAATGTTAAAGACCGTTTTTCTGGTCTCAGTGACTTCAGCCCATAGGGTCTCTGAATTAGGAGCTCTCTCCATCAGAAAGGGCCTTTGTGTGTTCCATCAAGACAAGGTGGTTTTGCGATTAAATCCGACTTTTTTGACCAAGGTTTACTCCACGTTCCACAGATCCATCACATCAAAAAGAAGAATGGCATATTCTTTGCATATATATTCTTTGCATATATATTTTTAGAACTAGACCTTCATGGTGAGTACCAATGTGCCAGTTTGTCTGTTATGGTAATGAATCCGATTAATTGCTGTGCTTGCAAGTTTCCACCTCCTCCCCTTACTTTGTGTACCAAGACTGAAGGTGAAATGATCAGCACTAGAATACCATTATATTGATATACTGTTATAATGACAGGTGCAGCAGGTTCTCTGAATTCCCAGCCTTCATTTTTAAAAACAAATCTCTAGGGCTTTCCCTTGGAAAGATATGCCTTTTTTCTTGTATCTCTACAAGGGAACAGGATAGAGACTTACTTTTAAAAAAGAAAAGCAGGCAATTATCAGAATTCAGATAATCTCCATTGATCATTACAATGGTATATCAACAATATTTTAGTGCAAGGGGCAGAAAATGGCTGCTCCGGGGGCAGTTGCAGGCAAAATGGCTGCTTTGTGAGCCAGAAAATCCAGCTCCCTCCCCCACCCTCACCCTCCACAGTAGGCATTCCAGCTTTACTGTGGTTGTTCCCAAAACTTAGCAGCAAAGCAGGTTTGAGAAAGACTGGAGAAAAACCAAGGAAATCCACTGTGTTGCATGAATGCACCACAATGCTGTGAGGAAGCAGGACCCTCCCCCCCTGCTTCTAAGAAGTATTTAATACAAGGCAGGTAACCCATTTGGAAGACACCTGAGAGTCTTAACCCCAGCTTAATCCTGGGCCAGGTTTATGCCTGTTGTGAGCAAAGTCTGGTTTGTTAATGATGTCTGAACTAAGCCTTAGATTATGCAGCTGAATTTTCTGATACTTGAGAACTATGATTTGGGAAAACTGCAATGTTAGAATATTTACAGATACCCACCCTAGTGACATTCAGTGCTACATATGATTGTGTCTAATGCACACTTGGGGGGGGGGAATCAAAATTATGCATCGAAGTAACTCAAAGGAAATGCTGAATTCTGTAAATTGTATACAATTTGCAAAATTTCTCATCTTTGTTAATTTAGCAAGAATTTGTTTTTGTAGTTCAGGAAGTGCTAGAAGCTCTATGGATCACTGATTCCGTAGCAGCTTAATTTTTTAAAATGACCTTCTCAAAATGCTGAATTATGTCTCTCATAGCAGATGATTTGCTTGTTTTGAACATAATTTGCTACATGCGGCTTTGACCTAGTACAGGTCCATGTGCATGTTGGCATGGAGTTTCAGTTTCCTGGAAATCTCATGTTATAAAAGGGGGAAAGCAAGCTTCTAGTGGTCTTTGTGGTTATAAACATGGAACTCTACAGCTACTGTCAGCAAAAAAAACCCGTAGTCTAGGGGAGACATATCTTTTATACTGTTGGGAATAACAGGTCATAAACTAGGGTCATTTGCCTGGCTGGTTTTTCTAGATGGTTAGACAGGCACTCCTGCATTTCTATATTGTTACCCAGGCATTCCTGCACTCTAGACAGTATGGTTGTAAAATCAAAAGCAAACCCCCACCCCATAAAAATGCATGGGACTTTGGTGTCCTTGGCGAGCTGAAAATATTGCCCTGGCATCTGTCAAGATCTGCCTACATCAGTAGTTTAGTGTTGGATCCTGACCCTGTATTCATCGCTTCTTTTGCTGTATGTGGTTCTTTATCTCTGCTCTTTGCTTGCTAGAAAATGATAATCCGGCTCCTCTGAGTTTTTCCCTGGATTCCATTCCTGTTTCCCCCCCAAACCATCATAACAAAATGGGATAGATCCCGTGTAAGGATCCTGCTTGCATAAAACCCGTCTTTGACTCTTCCCTAGAGCTTGGGTAGAATCCAGCCAGGACTTAATTGTGGCAGACCCCGTCCTGACAGTGTAATCCACACTTCCACATCTGACCTTTGCCCTGCTTGACTGCCTTCCCCTCCCTTGTATCGTCTGTTTATATTTATTTACTCATAAAGTGTTACAATATTACAGGTGTGTTGCTTCCTACATAAAAATAAATTCTGAAAGACTTCTTCCTCCAAAAGGAGTACAGGAACTTTGTGGAAAGGAAACTTATGGAAAAGTTTGCTTAAATTGTAATGGCTTGCAGTAGCCTGTAGTGGTGATGGAACTTGATTTTTGGCTTAGCGCATGGGACACCAAGAAAACAGGGTTGAAGGCACTTACGAGGGAGCAACTGACTATACTGTACCATACATAAAAGTGTACCCCCTTATTTTGGTTGCCTGAAAAGGCTTTCCTGGTAATATAGCCTTGTTACTGCTAGTCCCTGTGTATTTATAGACCAGTTTACAGAACAGGAGAAGCAAACCACATACAAGGGAGATATATTGTGGTAGCTTAGTAAATGGACAGGGGCAGCCTGGTGTTGGTAAGACAATATTGTATTTTGTCTTGATTTTGGCGTTAAGTTACATGAGTAAGGATCTATTTGAAACAGCAATATCTAGAAATACTATTTCTTGGTGTACACAGGGAAGTGTAGGGTGTATGTCACTGCCATTGATTGCTTCATAAGTTGGATACGTTTTTAATTTTGTCCTCCCCTTCTGCTCTGATTTTTAGGTACTATTATGAGAATCTAGCAGGAATCTAGATGGATTTCATATTTAAGCTTAGTTAAGCCTCAAACACAGCTCAGACAATAGTAAATCCTCCACACCAAACATCCACAGGAATATAGCAGTGTGGTAGAAAGTAGCCACATCTGTATGGCAGTTCATATGAATAATGGGATTAAAAACAGGCTCCTGCTAAATCTTCACCAAGTGACTGCAGCTGCCAGTGCTACTATAGATCAGTCATTATTTTCTCTCTAGTATCACATCCGTGGAGGGGGGAGGATTTAATGTTTGAATCATCACTCTGTCCCCAAACCAGTTGCCAGTCCTAGGGTTCAACTATGTTACATGTGAATAAAAACAGTGATGTAGTTGTCTTGGTATTCCTGTTAGAAGAGGAGAATCTCCAAGGACTTCTTCTTGGCTTCTGCAGTTCTATAGCAATATGTAGGAATGTAGCACAGAGTCTTCCCTATTTTATGGACTGGCCCCTGCTCTGATCATGACTATAAGCTTCAGCTAGATTTCTATGATCTTATCTGCATTTTAGCTTAGATTAGAACATGGAAGAAAGTTAATATTGCTGGCATAGGTTGACTGGATCTGATTAAGGTTGCTGAAATATTCACGTGACTTACCACCTGTCCTCCATACCAGTCTTCAATATCTTCTTTCATGCAGTAGAAATTAGTAAGGTATCATATTCATTGTGCACAGTCCAAAATGCAAATGTCACTTACCAGACATTGCTAATAGCGCTGCCTTGGCATAGAATTGACAAAGCTTAAGCTTTCTGACATGAAATAAAGTTTGTGATAAAAACACATGCTTTGGTATTTCTCAGTAGGTACTGTAATGTCCTCTAGATAACATCTAACTCTATGGAAGAAATGAATTCAAATTGACCCACAGAGTTTATATAAAACTCAACCGGTAGATACATAGTGTGCAGACATCACACCAATCCCTGTATGCTCCTGGTGAATTAGCCTGATTTATTCTCCTGCACTACCTGTCATGTGGAGCCAAGATGGAAGCTTTCTTTGTTTAGGAATTCTTTGATAGAACCACACTTTTGGGTGACATTTGAATTAGAGAGCTATCCTAAGCAGGTCTACCTAGAATCCTACTCAAGTCTTTTCAGTGAAAAGTAGTCTTAGAATGGCATGATTTGTTTCTTGCCCACAAAAAGAGTGTTTTTTTGGGGGGTGGGGAGTCCAAATAATTGAAACTCCCAAATACATCCAAGCACCTTAACTACAAGTTTTTTGTGTTTAGAATTGGGGAGGGCAGGAGCTCAGACTGATGTCAAGGTCTGATATGGCTTATTACATAACAAGAATATAGTTAGACATATGTAGCATTTACACCAAGTTTAGTTAGGCATCTGAAAATTATTTGCTGATTTTTATTATTTTAGAATTGAAATAATTGTAGGTTTTAATTGATTTTATAAAATTGTTCATCATTCTGTACACTCTTTAGTAGAAAGGCAATTCATAAATACTGTAAATATGCAATTGTGTGTGTAAAGTACCATCAAGTTGCAGCCGGCTTGTGGAACCCCAGCAACGGGCTTTCGAGACAAATGAGAAGCAGAGACTATTGTCTTCCTCTGCAGAGTCTTCCTTGGTGATCTCCTGTCCAAGTACTGACCCTGCTTAACTTCTGAGATATGACAAGACTGGGCTGTACTATATGGCCTTCCCTACCAAATATACAGTTACATACATACATACACACATTCATATGTCGGTGTCAGCATCAGCAATCTTTTTTTTTTTTTTTTTGGTGTACTTAAAAAGTCCTTTGCATGCTCTTTGGACCAACTCTGTCAAAACATTTCCCCCCTTAAAACTCCTATAATGTATGTGAATTATTCAGGTAGAAAAATGTTATTGGTCCCCTTTAGACCTTGGTTTGGAAAGCTTGATGTATGCTTCGCTTGTGAGTCGCCTTTAGTCGCCAGATAGAACAAGAGCGGTTAAGGTGGTGGAAAAACCAGCAGGTTTTACTTTGTAGCCTTTGCATTTTAAGTAACTCTCTGTGTAATTAAGGTACTTGGCAGCAAACCATTGTATATGAGCAAATCAGTTTAATAAGTATCGGAGGTGGATTACAACCTGGAATTATGGCCATCTTAATGTAGATCATACAGTACATAACCAATATTATTAAGGTTTCTATTTAATGTTAATTGGAAAAAAGCATCTCACGTACCAGAGCAAGCCTATTTTAAAGCATTATGAAAGTCTTTGGTGCTCACATCACATTGGTTGATGTCATTTCGAAATAAGAGCAATCCTGCAGCTTAGAAGTAGAGCATCTGCTTTGCATACAGAAAGTCTCAGGTTCGATCCCCAGTATCTCCAGTTAAAAAGGATCATATAGTCAGCCAGCATAGTGTAGTGGTTACAATGTTGAACTATAGTTTGGGAGACATATGTTTGAATCCCTGCTCTGCCATGAAGCTTGCTGGATGACCTTGAACCTGTCACACACTTGCTGCCTAATTTACCTCACAGGATATTGTGAGGAATAAATGGATGAGAGGAGAATTATGTAAGGTTCTTTAGGAGAAATGGGGGGTATAAATGAAGTAAATAAATAAAATCCATCTGAGACACTTGGAGAGCCACTGCCAATCAGCGTAGACAGTATTGATCTTGGTCTGACTCAGTATAAGGCAGTTTCATGTGTTCAGTATTTTCTTTAAGGATCTCTAAAGTACTTCATAGACATTATGTAAGTGATCTTTACAAGAAGTCAATATTATCTGCATGCTATATATCGGGACTGAACACTAATGGCTTGCTTAAGACTCCATGGTTTGTGAACTGATGCTTGAATTGAGACTTGAACTGGTTCTCAGTTCATTCTCTCAAACACTGTTCTAGTTTTCTAGAGTACAATTACAGTATAATTTTTCAGAATACTTATTGGTCAATCTGCCCATGTACAGGACTGAGGGGCAAACATTCCATTCAGAATCAGTAAATTGGTGCAGAAAGCTTAGAAATACAATTCTAGTCACGTTCATGACACTGAGATTTTAAAACTGAACAAATATTTTTGTACTGCCTTTCCTAAAAAGCTCGAGCCATATTGAACCAATGATACCCATGTGTAAAAGGCCATTGCTCATATGGAGGTGCATTTATTTGATAGGCATGTACAGTTGTTATCTGTCGATAGATATAGATGCAGTGAGTTGGAGTCACCTGTTTTTCAGCTGGTGAAAAAGAAGGGAGTCCTTTTAAACTACCTAAAGGCAGTGACGGGGATGATGGGACCAGTGTTCCCTCTAAGTTGAGTTAGTGTGAGCTAGCTCACAGTTTTTTAGCCTCTGGCTCACACATTTTTGTCTTAGCTCAGGAAGAATGGCTCCAGAGCAAACTAATTTATGCAGTAGCCAAACTACCTGCTCACAACTTTAATGTCTGCAGCTCACAAAGTAGAATTTTTGCTGACAGGATTCCATAGCTTAGAGGGAACATTGAATGGGACCCAAATGGACTATATGGGAGAGGGGTTGTAATGAGGGACATTGGGTGAGACTGAGCAAAAAGAGCTATCAGGATCCAGCCCTATCTGTCCTAGTCCATACTCTTTCTCCAGTAACAGTGGCTGGCTACTGAGGCGTACATGTTTGAAGCAGGGGATCAGCCAGTTTCCTCATATACACAACAGGATTGATCCGGAGTTTGCATATAACAAAGGAGGGGATAATGATGTAAACTTCTCTGGGTGAAAGGTAGGATATAAATAAGTAAATAAAACCCAGTATATGCACAGTCCCCACCACGTGCATAGCCAAGTTTCTGGGGTGGTGACCTTGTATCAGCATATTGGTCCATTTATGAAATGTTTTTTATATTGGTATTAAAGTAAATCAAACACATTTTCAGTTGCAAAATTAAAGGTTGCTTCAAATGGGCTTTAAGACAGTGATAAGTGTTGTTTTCCTGTCAGTTTCCTTCCTAGGCACTAAATGTTAATAAAATGGATGCACATCTAATCATTGTGTGTGTGGGGAGGGGAAGCATTTTGTGGGCATGGACCCAGTAATGCTACAAAATGTGTAATTTCATTTATTTTTAATTTTTGCACAGTTGGTGAACTTTTAAAATGTGTCTGTTTGAGAGCAGATTTATGCTATACTTTTAAAACCTAGGTTCCAAGAGCACACATTTTAAATAGTAAAATAATCCAACCATATGAAGCTGCTTTACAAGGAGTCAGACCTTCCAACTTCATGTTGTCTAATCTTACTGGCATCAACTCTCCAGGGACTTGGGCAGGGAAATAGCCGCTCCAAACCCAGTTACCAGAGAGCCTTGAACTGGGAGATGCTGGGGATTGAACCTAGGGCATTCTGCATGCCGATTCCAGCTGGGAAAACAGGCCATTTTGTGTCAGGAAAACAGTGCAGGCTGCATGGCTGTGGCCTCTTTCCTTGAATGCTGTGGTCCTGATCCAAACAGGGCCTTGTGCATCTGGCATTTGAGTTCCCAGTAGGGAACTTATACACACCCATAGATTGTGAGGACCTGGGGAAATATGTAACATGTGTATTCTACCATTTAAACTAAGGTCTTTTAAATATACCACGTCTAAAAGGTTAAGCATGAATTGGCTCACTGTCTGTATTACATACTTTCATTTGTAAGCATAAAATTCAGAAGTCTGGTTTATTTTAATAGTTTATTGATCACTTATGTAGTGCTCTTCAAGTAGACAAAGCACTGTTAACGATTTTGGCAATCCTTGTAAGAGGCACCAGTTTTATTAAAACAGTTGAGGCTGAAAAAATAGGCTGTCTGTGGCTGTCCAGTGAATTCATGGCACATGTGAAAGTTGAATCATAGATTTTAAAAGCTTGTGCCTGATCACTGTGCTTCTTCCCTGGTTTCACTTACATATGAATCTTAACATGTTGCCTTTTTTATCTTTGCAGGGTCATCTTGCATCTGTTGAAGCTTCGGAATGTAAGACCCTGCAAATGCAAAGCCACCTTCCTACCAGAGAAAGTCAGCTCCAGGGTCTGCAGAACACCAGTGAATTTGACATTCTTGTAATAGGTGGAGGCGCCACAGGATGTGGCTGTGCCTTGGATGCTGTTACAAGAGGTGAGTCCTGCACGTCTGGAGATTTCACAGCGCTGTAGATCTTTCTTCTGAAACTCTGGTAGATATTGATAATTTGGATGTAGTTAAGACTCTCCCATCAACATCTGCCTTCAAAGAAGTGGATGGCTTAAAGACTGACTTGTAGTCTTGTTGGCCTTCATAGTTGCATTTCCAAAATGTAAAGGGTGCAGCTACAAAATGTGTCATGTGTGGGGGGAATGTGTCAAAGGGGGAGAAGACCACACATTGCAAAAGCACTGTATAAAGCATTCCCCCCCCCAATTCTTCCAAAGTAGAATTTGCTGCAGGTTAATACTAGTTTTTCTTAGTATGGGGAAAAAAACAAATCTTGTTTTCTGCCTGCTAATATTCTGTCCACTTAGACATGGATGCTGATCCTGAGCATTTGATAATAAGAGCATGAAACATTTGCCATTGTGCTTTTCTTTCAAGCTCTGGCTTCTTACTACTACTTCATTTGTTTTTATTTTCTGGTGTTGCTGCATAGTGGTTCAACAGCTGCACAAGCACTTGTATTGCTGATAAGCCACAAGTGCAGGATGGCGATTTGCTTTCCAGCATCCTCTGTTGAACTGGCTGCCACCTATCTGCATTCCAGCATGCTTCAAATTCTCTTTCCGAAAGGAAGGTATCCTAGCCAGCTAACAGGCATTTTGAAATGTTGTGTACTGCTTCCACGCTCCTGGCATACACCCTGTAGCTTCTCAGTCTGATTGCTCCTTGACTTGGCTCTCTTGTGGTATGTTTGTATATTATGGAGCCTCCCTTTTATTCCTGACAATTCAATACTTGCACCAGCTGATCCCCCTTGGCTCTCATCTATGTTCTATTTCCTGTGGATTGAACTTTGATGCCTGTGTGTTCAGACAGTCTTAATTTAAGAGGCCTACTAATCTCGCCAATATGAATTTTTCCACATCCACATGATATTGCATGGACCACATGATCACTACTGCATGTTGTAAATTCTTTAAGATAATATTGTCAGCAGGATCAGTGAATTATTTCATGGATTTTTGTGGGGTTATATTCAGATCTGGTCGACAGGATGATAGAATTCTGTTGAGGAAAGAAGCCTTTGTACCAATTCGTTTCTTCATCTTTGTTTTGCCTTGGTGCAGCCCCCTTTCCTCCTCAAGCATGTCAAAGCATAGGTTTTTGAGGAATGGCCATAGCTGGTAAATCAGCTGAAATGAATACCACATGCCTCAGGAGATTTGAGCCTCCAACTGTAAGCCAGGATCCAGTAGCACCCCCAAGCTATAAATCTGCTCCTTCAGGGGGAGTGCCACTCCTTCCAGGACAGGCTGACTCTGCGGTCCACAAGCAGCTTCTCCTCCATTGATCTGGAGCAAATCAGTTTTGTCTGGATTGAACTTCAGTTTATTGGCCTTCATCCATCACATTACATTCTCCAAGCACCAGTTCCAGACTTCCACATATCCATCTAGCTTAGCTGATAAAGGGGAGTAAAGCTGGGTGTCATCTCCTTATTGTCTTAAATTAAAATGTCTGCAATACATTTTTCTGTGGAAAAAAACCTTGTCTTTAAAACATTTCCACTTCTCCTTAATGTGAAACTATAGGAGGTTTCAATATTCCCCTTAGTTTATCAGTTTTTCCAGTGGAAAAATAGGGTGAAAAAGTCCTCAGTTGGGACTGTTTTTCCAGCCCCTAGCCCCCAAAAGTTGCCATTGGGGGGGGGGGGAGGTCTTCACATCTCCAGATAATTGCCACCTGCGCACTGTCACAGAAGAAATAATGCCCCATATTTCTCTGTGATCACAATACTTGTGTTGATAAGAATAATCTAGGGCAGGATCCAGATGTCAAACTCTGTATAAAATACTATTAAATAATGATTAGGTTTGTTTAAAACATTATTTAATTAAATTCTATTTGTTCTGGTAATCATTTGGTTTGATATAAATGCTAATTATATAGTTAACTATTAGCATGAAACAATGATGTTTGCCACTGCCACCAGTTTGGATTTGGAAGGTTTGGTTTACCAAATAGAGGCGTGGCAAGTTACCTCTCCCTTCAACCTTTTGATCACTTGGCCAAGCCCCTTTGTATTTCAGGGGGAAGTGGCCTGGCTCAGCCACCAAGCCTGAGGCATACAGAAACCCCCAAATAAGATTTGAAAAACTTTTAACAGATTACATTTAAAATAGAAAAGGTCAAAAAGTACAAAGACACAACCACTCTAATAGGGTAAGTCTAATAGGGTAAGCAAAAACAAACAAATACAAGTTCCCTAATGTGTCTAAACTTAATTATCCTTGCTAAAACAAACTGGCCAGGCCCACACTTCCCTGGCATGGTTTCTTGGGTCAGCCAGGACTTAGCAACAGTGAGGATTCCTCAGGAGAAGAAGAGCCTCAGGAAATCAGCTCTGAACCAGCAGAAACTGGCAAGCAAGAAGATATGGTGCAGGTTTGTCAGAGTTCATAGCCAACAGCTGATGCAGAACCACTAGCACCTTCCAGCCCTGTCCAACAGAGGAAACCCAGGTGGTTGTTGCCAGCCCTTCATTTTCACCCATATCTTTTGAGTGCTGGAGATTAAGGCTTAGAATAGAACTCCAGGAGAGAAGGCAAAGCACAGGTCTCCTGGCCTGATGCCAGCTTCTTGCTGATGATGAACAGCTGCAGGGTTATTCCTAAGCACCTGGCTGCAGGTAAGACCTTCCAGCAGAAGCCTTTAAAAGCCAATCAAGGTAGACGGGCTTGGTATGGAAACAGCAAGTCACCAACCTCTTGATTTAGCAACCACAGCTCTGAGCTCTGCTCTGTTCTTGCGACCCTTGGACTGGGTCTTGACTCAGACTCTGGAATCTTCTTCTCTGCACTTGTGAATGACCATAGGCTGTTGGACCTTGCTTACTATATAACGCCCTGAACTGGACTTTGGACTCTTGGTAACCGACCTTTGAACTGAACTTTGACTCTGATCCTGGAATTCAGCTTGGATTGATCCTAGATTCTGGTAGATGGGAGCATGTCTACCAATGGCAGCAGTGCCAGGAAAGTGCACATATGGACCCAGGGAGAGAAGATTTTACCTGATACTGTGAGATTCCTACCTTTGATTGAGGTTTGGTTGCCATTTCCCTCCAAAACTGCAAAGGCCGGTCCTGCATCCTGACTTCCTTAAAGCTCAAGGCAGGAAGAGGAGGACTAGTCCCTCCTCCCTCACAGGGAAAAAGTTCTCTATTGAGCTAATAAAAACCAAAACCAAAAGGCTCACGACCCTGAGGCCTAATAGAGCCACAGGAACAGATAACACAATGGGTAAAATTTCAATGAACATGTGGTCTCCAGGCCAGTTATAACAGTAATGAATTATTACAACTGCTTGCATTTTACCATAGCCATTTGCAGAGATATGGTTGGTGACTTCACTTATTTGTCGTATGTGATTGGATCATGTAATGTGGTCTCCAGTCGGTTTTTACTCCCTCTGTGTCCTCACTATAATCTTTACATGGTTAACTTTTGCAAGACCTTGTGTTGGTTTGTGGGAAATTTAGTTGTTTTTCCACTGGGAGGCAGCAGACCCTTGTATCCCAACAGCAAAAAAACCACAAAATTTCCCACAAATATCTCTTCCTCCCAGTATTTGTGTATTTCACCATTTGCAGTGATCCCAGCAATGGATCCTCCATGAATGCTGACTGTCTACTGTACATAAGTTATTAATTTACTGAACAATTTTTTTTGGCTTTTATAGTGGATTGACACTATAATGGCAGTTAAAAAAGAAAGAATAAAGCAGAGACGAAGTAAAGAAATAAGGATTAAAAAGTAAGTGATGCTGTGTATTCTTGGGGAACAACAGAGGAAGAGCTTCTGGAGTTCTGGCCCTGCTAGTGGACCTCCTGATGGCGCCTGGGTTTTGGCCACTTGGTGACGCAGAGTGTTGGACTGGATGGGCCATTAGCCTGATCCAACATGGCTTATGTTCTTATGTTCCTAGGTCTATTTGGAAGTACTTGTAGTTCTAATAGGTAACCAGTAGGAGAAGCTTTGCTGTGCTGCTAGATTTATCCCTGACTATTATAGGATAGGAGCAATGAGCCCTTAGCTTGTCCTTACAAACACCTAAATGAAATACAAAGAAGGTAAGCCACTATCTGCACAGTGTCCTTCTGGGATTAGCAGAACATATGGCAATATTTGACTGTAGTCAGATAAACAGTTGGTTGACAGGTTGATTGACTGGTATGCTGATCCTAGGATAATCTGACAAAGTTGCAGAGAGTCCTGTCCAGCAATACTCAGACATGAATGGACAATGAACATTTGGTGAAGATAGATCATAAGAGGCAGCAGAGGGACACCATAATAAGCAGAAAGAACTATTAGCAATCTAGGTGCTGTCTGTGGAAAATAATGTCTCATTTTGACAGTGTGTATATGCACATGCTAGTGTCTGTGGTAAATGATTTTAGCGTTGGCAAGATAATTGTTCTTGTGGCCAACTTTTGATGTTTTGCTTGACTTAGGAAGGGGAAAGTTCTTATGTGGGAACATCAATCTGAAAACAGTTTGGGGCGCTTTGTCCTGCAACTGTTTATTGCCCTCTCTGCCACCACATCTTCTGCAAGTGGGCCATTAGAGTGGTGTTGCAGACCAGTATGATAGTGATTAAGGCTGGGATGTTAGGTTTCATCCTTGTTACTAGACCTAGAGGATATAAAGAAAATTGAAGGTAATCTATATTTATCCTTCTTTTACTATATGTGTTGAATGTATCAGTAGCTTTCTGAAGTGTGAAATAATCATAGGCATTTGGTTAATGGATTGTGTATTGTTGCTCTTCATTCACGGGATTTGCTCTCATATTAAGTTTGATGCTTCACTTAACAAATTCGGCTTTCTCTGTGTTTGATACGTTTTTGCCAAATTATTCCTGATTGTATCCATTAATCTTCAGTCACATTTGACAAAAATAAATTGCTCTGATCTTCTAAAGTTACCAGGAGTAATTAGATTTTTGAGGACAGAAAAGTTTAGGGAGCCCAAGAGAGGCGAATGTGGTTGTTCTATTATAAAGCACTGCAAAATCCTTAAGGTAATGCAGGCTGGAGGACTGAGAAGAGTGTTGATCGTCTGCATTTCCTCCTTGGATATGCACAGTCATGTTGCTCTCCTCAACAGACTCTGTAAGAATCTTGTTGTACCTGTTTTTGTTCATTCCTTCCTGTTCTTCGTACTAGTGTTCCTTCATTTGAGAAATTGCCTCATGGAGAGAACTGACTGTTAATAGTTGCGACACTTATTATTTTATTAAATATTGTTATTATAACTTTAGAGGTAACTGTGTAACTATGATTTACCTCCCTCTAACAGATATTTCCAGACTTCTAGTACTTACCTTAATTGGATATATTTTATGAATTATTACTTTTTGTGAAACAGGCAAGTAATGGTTTGTTTTTGTGTGCCTGTAGCTGATCATCTCCTCCTCATAATTCAGTTATTTCACACTATAATTACTAGTGGTATGCCTAGTTTCTTTTAAAAGGGTTTCAAAAAACTTCGGCTAATGAACGGTTTTGGTGTGAATTGTTACCGTAGTTATGTGTGCATCCCTTCTGCAGCTTGTGTTTAAGGCAAAGCTATTGAATGTGCAAAGTATACCCAATGTGTTGGCAGTTAAAAACTGGTAGTGAACATTAAAATTGCCTTACTAGATCTTTGTCTGGACTAACTAGTCAAACATGTCTCTGGAAATCTCCCAAAGAATGGCATGAAAGCGATAGTCACCTTCTGCTGCTTGTCCCCAAGGGCTGGTAAAGTAAAACATTGGACACTGCCTCTGAATATAAACATTTCACCTTTAATTAGTCCTGTACTGTATTGGAGCTCTTGGTGTTATGTGTTGAAGATTCAGCAGTGATTCCCAACCTTGGCCAGCCTGTGGCATTTTTTGGTTTTGAGAATAGTTAGTGGGTGCCACCATAAAATGGCTGCCAAGATGGGGTGAGGGTCAGTGTCAAAGTGTTGGAGTACCGTGCTTAAAAATTTTCTATGATGTAGGATGCTGTTTCCAAATGAATGTTCCCTGCAGATGTAATGGCAAAGCCTCCAAGACTCTTCTGAAGCAATTCCTGTGTCAGTAAGGTAGCTGAAAGCCAAAACTAGTGTTATGTTTTGGAGAAGAAGGAAGTGAGCACCAGGAAACACCCTCAGAAGATGCTATGGTTCCCATGGGTACCACACTGGAGATTGCTGGCCCATGGGATAACTAAAGTCACTAAACTTTTTATAGGTTAAACTAATCCCTATAGGAATGGGGAGGAATAACTTTCTGCTACATTTATCTACTTCTAAGATTCTGTCAGAGCTGTGTTATTAAACAGAATAGGGGTTTTCTTTGCTGTTTATCATATGTTTTCTAGCCTAGCTGGTTTTATTAGTTGGTTATGCTAATTGCCAGCTGTTTGGCCCAGCAACAGCAGAAGAGTCACCAAAATACAGGTGAGCTGGTGTAAGCAGGAACTTCATATGACTCTTTTCGTATAAGCCTGGAGTCTGTTCTGATTCCAGAGTTGTTGTTGATTTTTAACAAAAATTTTGATTATAACGCTGGATGTACTGAGTCATCTAAGTCTTCCGATCAGCTAAAAATGCAAAGACAGCTGCTTTAAAAGCCCCATGGATTGGGAAGTAGAGTGTACATTTCAGTAATAACATAAAATTCCCAGTGGGCTGGACAGAGGACTGTTTGGTATGAGTTTTCAGAATTACTGTCTGCCATAGCTGTTGACATGTAAGACCTCCCTCAAGCCATTTTATTGACCACTCGTATTTCAGCAGCAGTAGCGGAGATGAGCACCACCCCCTAGAGTCAGATTCAACTAGCTTTCGAGCGAGGGAAACCTTTGCCTTTACCTTTAGTCATACTAAGAGCAACCCTTAGAAGCTGAGACTGTGAATTAGCATCTGTGTCTTCTTTCTAGAGCAATACTGAATGATGAAATCATACATTGTTAGGTAAAGGTATCTTGCAGCATTTGTTGGAAATCCTTTTAGAGGAAGTGTATGTGTTGGTGGTTAGTTACCTTATACAAGTAGTGGCTTCCAGCATATGCCTCTTTAGAGTTCAGCCTTCATTTAACTTGATGTGTACAGGCAGCGACCAGGAGGTTGGAAAGATAACTTTTTGTCCATAATCTAATTCAGAAGAAAGAACAAAGCAGTGCAAATTAAAGTTCCATAGTGATCCTATATAATTTGACTGAGATCCATATTTGCAAGTTGGTTGGCAGTTGGATAAACTCCACAATTACCTTTCTGCTGCTGATTTGCAACCAGGTTCAGTTCCTTAGGTAGAACTCTTTTTGTCCACAATATTCTGTTGCTTCTATTTCTGCTTCAAATGTCTGTTTTACAATTCACATGAATAGGCCAAGGTGCAATGATAAGCATAAATAAAGCAGTCTATAGTCTTTTCATGTATCTACTTCAATATAGAAGCAATTATCAGAGTCCAAGTTGAAGTGCAAATCATCAGATTTTCTGAGCCATGAAAAGCCGACGTGTAATCCGGATGCCTGATGCCGTGTTTCGAATAATTCTTATTCAAGCATGGGTGTAATGGGACTAAATATAAATTCAAAACAAATACAATTGAGAATGCATACAGGATATAAATATTTACAAAATTTGGAGCTGCAAGGAAGACTCACCCCAGTCTCAAAAGCTGGCATATACTAAGCCAGAATAGTCAGTCAAGAAGGATTAAAAGTCTTTATCCTGCCATGTGTTACACCTTAATTTATACCCAGTCTCAGGCTGCATCAGCACAGGTGGAGCTTCTAACAGGTCATACTACCGTACAAACTAATCAAGAAAGCAACAAGTGTACTACAACTGCCATCATTTAGAACAACATATTAGGTTTCATTTGGACAATTTATCATTGATTGTATAAATTAAGGTGTAATTTATGTGAGTCTTCCTTGCAGCTCCAAATTTTGTAAATATTTATATCCTGTATGCATTCTCAATTGTATTTGTTTTGAATTTATATTTAGTCCCATTACACCCATGCTTGAATAAAAATTATTCGAAACGCGGCATCAGGCATCCGGATTACGCGTCGGCTTTTCATGGCTCAGAAAATCTGATGACTTGCACTTCAACTTGGACTCTGATAATTGCTTCTATATTGAAGTAGATACATGGAAAGACTATAGACTGTGCTTTATGTATGCTTATCATTGCACCTTGGCCTATTAATGTGAACTGTAATACAATTGCTGTTATGCTTCTTTGATTATTATATACTTGCTAATTTGCTTATTTCAGTCACTGGTGTTTCCTTTGTGCTCCTAGTTTTGGACACTGGCTCCCCCCCCTTTTTTTTTGCCGTTCAAATATCTGTTTGGTATCTCACTTCTGACTCCATGTGATAAGTTAGGGGCTAAGTCACATGTACGATTGCCAGCATGAGGCTGGCACCAAGTGGAAACTCACAGGTATGGGCCTCCTCCTTGCTGGTGAAGTACTGACGTCACTCTGACTCTCCAGCATTCAGCCAAACCCTGTATGGTTTAACCATAAAGTTCTGGCCAAATTGCTGGCTGGCTGTGTGATGCTCTTGCTGGAAGTGATGTCATCACATCACAGATGTTGGTAATGCCCCCATTCAGTCCCCATTATTTTCCTCCCTTCCAGCTGAGTGGCACCAGGAATGGCCATAAGGGGGCAGGACCTGGCATTCTTAACCACATGAGCACAACTAAATGTAATGGCTTATTACCAAACAAGTGCAATATTCTCCTAGCTTCCCTAAATGCCCTCTAAGTCTTACTGCCTGCAGCTCCTCCTTCTAGCCAGCAGGGATCTTCAGTTAGCTTCCATTCTCTTTGTTCCTTATAAGGAAGTGTCTGTAAATTATAACAATTACCACACAATCTAAATTATAATAATCACTACACAATCTAAATGTAGTTTTCTCTGAATTGGCGAACCTGGGTATGAATATATATTATTGCTGTAATACATTTAATAATTGTTAATATTTTGTATACTACCTGATAAACTTACTCTGTTGACTACATGATATTTTTGGTATGTATGTATTTTAATGTTTAAAAGTTAATCATGTTGAATTGCTTCAAAAGGCACTATGCCTTAATTGGATTATTTGGGTAGTACATGCCTTCCATTGCTTCAGCTAGGTACAATTTAATCAGTGTAAGAGAATAGCTCAGTTTAATTTAGCTTTACAAGTATTTGAGTTTTGCCCTTTGTTTTTCCTCAGAATATTTCTTAATCATGACTTCAGACCACTTCTTGAAACTCAAAACTGATGTAAACTCTCATGAGCTGGATAAATCGTTAAGAGACTATATATAGATCCCAGTCTCAAAAAGTTGAATGATTTTGGGTCCCTGTCCAGCAAAGTTTGTCATGACAGCGAAATCAAAATGTGATTTCTTCTGTTGCCCACAAACCATTATTTCAAATCAAGATGAAATACTGAAAAATCAGGAAATTGTTTTGTCCAATGTAAACTTGCATAGTGTAGGTGATTAGTTGGATTATTTGCAGAGATTGTGAAGAACTTTGCAAAGAAGTGTGATAAGCTGGGGTCCCATGAGGAATCTCAGGCGGAAACAGATAAATTATATTGCAAAGTTTTCCACAGAACACAATAAACTCTTAGAGGCTTGAGTCAGTGTCCACTTGAGTTTGTTTTCTTGAGCTGCCTCTCAGTGTTCAAAAAACAATGAGCAGGCTCATTCCTCATCAGGCTTGTCTTTTCTTCATGGTTGTTCATTTTAACAAACTTGCAAACAGATATTTGTCTGCTTACGTGGGACAGCTAATATTCCAAAACTCTTGATTTTTTTCCTGCAGTTTAATGGGGCATATGACTATGAAGTTTGCTATTAGAGGGGATAGTTCAAGAAGAGAAGTAGACTGTATTTTGTTTACAGAATCCTAGTTGCTTTCATACATTATGTCTACTGTATAGTACTTTGGCTGTGGTTATTTTCATGTATTCCAGTTTTTCAAATAATGAACAGGATTTCCCCGAAGAAGCTGCTGCTCTTCGTTGCCAAAGAGATAGCGCCATGCACTCTGAATACAAATTCCTCCATGTTCAGAGCAATTTTTCTTGTGACTGTCTCTACCCTAGAGAAGTGTCTTTAATGAATTACATACAAATTGTGTAATTTAAGAAGTTAATTTGGTTTTCTGGTTACGCAGGCCTAAAAACAGCCCTTGTAGAAAGAGATGATTTCTCATCAGGGACCAGCAGCAGAAGCACTAAATTGATCCATGGCGGAGTGAGATATCTTCAGAAGGCCATCATGAGGTTGGATTTTGAACAGGTAATTGTTTTATGATGGTAGCTATAAAGCAAGAGTGTCTAACTGAACCCCTCCCCTTCTGATTCTTATTAAATTTATATTCACATTTATGGTTTTAATATATTTGTGGTTTTGAGTGCATTCTTTTGTTGCTTGCCACCAACTGTGCATAGAGAATGGTTCTCTTGCTGAGCTTAGAAAGAAATGACATCTGTTGATAATGTTTAAATGGTGCTAAATTTAAATCATGCAGTTTCCAAAAATATTTGGAAACCAAAATACAATTAAAAAAAGATATGGGGGGATGATCTTTGGTCATGATGCCTTGTATTTGTAATCTGAAGATGCTTAATTTAATTAATAAAAACATGACTAGGCCATCTGTCCCCAAATAGAGGGTCCCCAAGGCAGTTTACAAAAACACTTCCTGAGTCAATGCACATAAAAGAAGCACCTGGGCCTGATGGTAGGTTTAGTATTCTTCTCTTAGTCAGTAGGCAAGGCTTCCACACGTAATAGGCTAGATTTTGTTAGGTGATGTCATCCCCCATCAGCATAGTTAATTGACATTGTCCTAGGAAAGCAGTCAGATATAAATGTTTTAAAAGTGTAGATCAGTTTTCACTCTCAATGAATATGTTGAGTTCTTGAGGCATCAGTAAAGATAGTGTATCCCCAACGGAATGAAATGCATCAGTAGGAGTGCTTGTTATATATGATTCAGGTGTTTGTTTAACAGTTAAAGTTGCTTCAGACTCCTGTCAATAGGGAAATAGGCATGGCTCCTTTACTGGGAAGGAGAACCCAATGATATCGCAGCATATCTGATCTGTGCAGCCTGTATGTCGTGTGGGCTGTATCCTATGCAGAACCTACACCCATCCTTATGACTGACCATAGCTGTTAACTTTGGGGCATGTGTCTTTGGATAAAAGGTACCTTCCACTTCAAGGAACATTTCCCATGCATTGACTGTTGCTGTATTGCAGAACTGGCAGCTTGGGCAGTTTTTCCTGAATTGCTGTGTGAAAGTTCTCATTGCTAGCTCAGCTGAACTGAAATGCTTGGAAACTGATTGCTAGACCCATTTCAGTTCACAGGCTTGGGTTTGGGGTGGAAATAGCCTTGGTCATGCTGACTAACGATCTCTGCTGAGAGAGTGAATGGAGTTGTATCTACCCTGGTCATTTCAAATAGCATAACATTGGTTTATTGGAACCATCATTGAAAACTGGTTCATAAATTCTATATTTTTCAGTACAGAATGGTGAAAGAAGCCCTCCATGAACGTGCCAATTTGCTGGAGATTGCCCCTCATTTATCTGCTCCTCTCCCTATAATGCTTCCTGTTTACAGGTAGGTCATCCCAAATTTGTTCTGCGTTATCTACTTGTAGCAGTACGGTGATGCTAGTTGGAGATGTATTTACTATGCCTTTACCTTATGATTATAAACTTGTGACAGGCTTTGTCTTTGTGGAGGTGAGAACTGAACTGTTGCGATTTGGAAGCTTACTGTAGAGTACTGCCTGTGCTATAAGTTGTATCACCAATTCAAATTTTACTTATTTGTTAAGTATTTATAGCCTTCCTTTCCCCCTACATCACAGTGGGACCCAAAAACAGTAGCAAAATGAATTGAAATTGTACCAGGTGGAATGTTGATTTTCACTAACAAATCCTGAACTGTTGCTTTTTGGATGCTCTGTTACATTAATTACATGTTCATTTGTTGTCCATAAGTATTTATTGCAGAGGTGATGTCTGAACGCTAGAAGGGGGAAGAACACAAACATGTCTTCTGCTTTATACAGAAAACTAGAACAGGCAAGCTCACCTTCCTGATTCTCAAGTACCTGAGGCATGCTAGTTAATCCTTGGCATACTGGTATAACTGCTGTTGTGGGCTAAAACTAAGCTTGTTCATTTCCTGCCTTAGTTATCAAACAAGGTCATGATTGGAAAGACTCGAACTGGAGACTTTGGTACATAGTCTTACTACACTTAGAAGATTGATCTGTAGATTAACAGGCTGAATTTAAGAATGCAGGAAGAGCTGATATGTTTGTATTCCTCCCTCCTTCCAAGCACCTTAGAATAGCACTTCAGCTTCAAAATGAATGAAGCCATGAAACAGGGACTTGTTCAAGGTCACTTAGTGAGCTTCCTGGCCAAGCAGGAGTTTGAGCCAGGTTTTCTACACCCAAACTCAGCATTCTAGCTCATTCCCCCATATTGATTCTCAGATGATGTCATTGACAGTTAAAATGAAAACACAAGAAACACACTTAAGTCAGCTGATGGCTGTATTATCAAAGAAAAATATTTTGATTCGTCAGGGTGTTTACAGGACTTTTTGTGTACACTTTTTTATAGTTGTGTACATTTGCAGTTGTAGTACAGAGTTCTTTGCAGTCTCTCCAGATGTGTAAAGGCAAGGCTGCTTTGGTGCTCCCATTAGTTCAAATTTATTTATTTATGTTATTAATATCCACCTTTCTCAATGGTAATCAAGGTAGATCATATAATGTAAGTCAATATGATAAATAGGAAGAGGTGACATCTGATAAATCCGGTCTCCAGCCTTTATGAGCCTGCAGGCACCTTTGGAACGAGTATAAAATGGCTGCCACAAGAGGCACAGCCAGTCTCACGGAGGAAGTGCAGGGGAAAAGAGGGATAAGTTAAAAAAAAAAAAAACCACTGACAAAGAGGAGTGAAAAAGAATGAAACCAGCACCAGTGTTAACCTGCCCAGTTGATCAGGGGTCAATCAGAAGCTCTGCTGGGCAGCAGCCCTACCTAGAAATGCTTAGTGAGTGCCAGGAAAGGTGTTGGTGGGCACCGTGGTGCCGGTGTACACCACGCTGGGGACTCCTGTAATAGTGTAATAGGACATAGATTGCAGACATCTGAAACAAGGCCATAAATATTAAATCTGTAGAAGGCCCTATTCAGATTAAGAAAGTTGTCATGGCAGGCCATATATGAGGGTTCAGGACCACGAAGAGCTTTGTATGTGATGGCTTACAGTGAACGTATGAGTGTAGAGCTCCAATTTAATTTTGATAAAAGGGTTAAAAGTAACCCCCCACATGAAACTTATGCTTAAACAATGCCAGATGGTCACATGGAAACTATAGCTGCTTATTTTGACCATAGGTATTTTATTTCCTGCTTTTTCTCTATATGCTTCCGCACATCTAAACCCTGTTTGAAATTGGTGCGGAAGACAACACATTGTGTTTGAGTAGCTAGAAATATGAAATGTCCCATCCTGAGTTTTATGGAAAAGTACAGTTGAGAACTGAAGTCTCCCATACATCTAAACCTCTTCCAGCTCTTCAGCTATTCCAAAGCTGGGGTTGCCATTTTCACAATCCTTGTGAAAAAAGATTGCAGCACTTAGGCCATTCTCACAATATGTGCTGCTTATAATGAGATTATGTTGTTCCATAAAAGTACAAAATCTCTGTTTTTTTTCTTCTCTTTTCTCTTGTAGATGGTGGCAGCTGCCATACTATTGGGTAGGAATTAAACTCTATGACCTTGTAGCAGGAAGCCAGTGTCTAAAAAGCAGCTATGTGCTTAGCAAATCAAAGGCCTTGGAACTCTTTCCTATGTTGCAGAAGGACAAACTTGTAGGTGCCATTGTCTACTATGATGGTATGTTATATTTTTGTTTAGCGGTCTCCTAAAAGATGTCTGTTCTTATATAAGCACTAAAAGCTAGGTCACTGCAAGATTGTGGTTATACTGGTTTACTTGCCTCAGTCCTGCAGAACTGCTTGTTCTGCAGTATGGCTGATCTGCCTTTATCTGTGTTATACTGGTGCATGCCTATTGTGGGGGGAGAACTAGACATCATGGCTTTTTTTTGCTTCCCGCCATTCTGTGAGGGGGTGGTGGTGTTTATACATGTATATTCATTATTCCTTGACTATAGCATTAAGTGATAACTTGCATATATGTGTTCAAACCTAATACTGTGAGTTGAACATTTATATTGCCTTAAAACAACTCAACATTTTGCATTGGAGAAATTTCAGGTCCCAATTAGCAAGTGGTGATTGAGTACATGTATAAAGCAGCCCTGTGATTTGAGTGAAATGTGCCAGTATTGGTAACCTCTGAATTGCACATTAAATAGATATATACTTTCTGGGTGTGCTAGCATTTAGCCAGTTTATGGCAGTTAATTCATCAGCCAAACAATTGGAATCAAAGAGAAGCAGTTAGCCATCAGTGAATTTCTCAACAGGGAAGGGGAAAAAAGCTCTCCTGAGTAGCTTTTTCCACTAAACTTGGATGAGTCTTTAGGAGCATCCCATCTGCATTCTTGGGCACCAAATGAAATGTCTGTCTGTCCCCCCCCCCGGTGCAGCCTGAGTTTGAGGTGAACTTGTATGAATTTTAATAAAATGGTGGGAAAAGCAGCCCACCAAAATGTTCTTAGAAATTATTAAAAGCCAAGAAATTCAGTTGGAGCTGCACTGCAACATCCAGTTGCACAGTAGGGTGCCCACTTAAATACTTTCTTTTAGCACCCTGCCATGCCTACATACTAAAGGCCAGCCTTAACTGTGAATGTCTTGTCTTTATGGTAAACCCATAAAGTGCTTTTATCATCTATTTTCCCCCCATTGGGTGATTTATGGGGCCATATTTTTCTGTTAGGAGTAAGAGTGTATTAACATGCAGGTTTTTATAACCCCATGTAGCCAGGATGCCATTTTGTACTTGCAAGCTGTCTGATGAAAAATCCAGTCACACATTCAAGCATGAATGCTGCCTCATCCTTCACTGTGTGCCCAGATCACATTTGCAACAATCTGATGTGGCATCGCCAGCCTTTTTTGGGAAACTTTGTGGGGGTGCACTAAACATTAGGTGAGCTGTGATTTGGTGCACAGTGAAAGAGTGTATGTTCACTTCATTGTGGACTGAACTGAAATGCAAATCAAATAACTTTTGATTGATTGATTCAGAGCATAAACTGATATACAACATATAGCAACATATCAGTAAATAAACAGTTTAAACAGTTTCAATAAAACAATTAAAACAATACAGTACAATAATATTCTTGTCTGAAGGCATCTGATGACAGTTTCTACCTTCCTCATGGGGGGGGGTGAGATGGAGGCCAGGCTTGATGGTAGACCGTTGTTGTCCTCAACCATAGGCCCGGTGGAGCATCTCTTGTCTTTCAGGCCTCTATGCTGATGGGCTTCTCCATGTGGATCTTACCTGAGTGAGTAATCCAGTATCCTAAACTGCAGGGTGATTGCTCTTATTGATGCCAGTGGTTTTACATGAGGGAGAGTATTTATTGCAAAATGAATAAGCCAACTAAACAATGAGGTGCTGTTGACTGGCAATCTCTAATTGTACCAATCTGTCCTTTTGCTTTTCTCTTTGTCTGCATTTTGTTAACAGTCTCCTTTAAATACTAGTATTTTTTCTCTTGCATGAAAATGGTAGGAGGACTTAAGGAAATCATGGGTGTGTCTCTTCATAAAACTGTCTCTTCATAAAATAAATGGCCTGCGCCAAATATCATTGCTCATCTAAAAATAATTCAAACTCTCTGAAAGTGTAAAACTTTTAAAGGATAAAAACTCTGGCATTGGCTGTTGTATTTTTCTTGTGTAGTTAAACTGGTGATCTTGTAAGATATGAAATACCAATAACAAACAAGTAAAATATATTTGTAATCATATAGAAAGCTCAGTTCAACAAAACTCCAATGCTCTGTTGGCAATTGAATGAGGCAGGACAGCTGACATCCAAAGATTTAGGTGCATCTCTGAGACTTGAGAGAGTTTATCATTATTAGCTTGTCAGCTGAACTGCTGATCCTAAGGGGTTAGAAAATTGCACTTTGTATTCATGGTCACTCTAGTAAGTGTCTTGTCTAAAAAAGTGGATGGAGATGACCCAGAGCAGATCTAGTGTATTAGCTGCTTCGGGGCCTACTAAGTTGCTTTGTGTTGCAACTGGGGAGAAAGGTAGGGTATAAATGAAGTACATGAATACTATGTGGTGGTTGTACCATGCAAGCTACCTAGTTGTGCAGCCTCCACCTAAAGAGCTAAGCACAGTGTGGCTGTTCCTTTTGCTTCTGTGGTTTCTGACCATCTGCAGAGTGGGTAGTCTTATTTCAGTGGCTTTTGCTGCTACAAAGGAACACATCTCTATGTGCTGCAAATGTTACCCAGGAAATCATAAAAGTGCTGGTTATCTGACCCTCAACTTAAAATGACCTTTAAAAAAAATTGCTTCAGTGTAATATTTTCATCTTCTTAACCTTCATTGAGGTGGATTCACAACTTGGTTATACATACAACTGTGTAGTAAAAGCCTGGGGACTGCTTCATGTATACAAAGCAACTTAGATAAGAAGAGGTGTGTAACTTTGCCCACACCCACTACTTTTGTGCTGCAGAGATACCAGTTCCCTCAGTACCGAGCCACTTTCAATGAACTCCCTAGGGTTCTACACTTGAGTCTTACAAACTTGCCCCTGAAACCCTGTGGCTCATTTCAGGCATCACGCAAAACTGTATGATGGCAACAAAAATATCATTTGTTGCAGCACATCATAATATATGTGGTCATCTGTGAGCTGAATCCTGGTTTCACAAACTAGCCATAGTTAAAGTAAACCATGGTTTTGTGTGACGATTGAACTTGCACAAAACCATGGTTTACTTTAACTATGATTAGTCTGTGAAAAGGGAGCACTCACTGAAGAAGACCCTGATGCTGGGAAAGATTGAAGGTAAAAGAAGAAGGGGATAGCAAAGGATGAGATGGTTAGACAGTGCAACAAACATGAAATTGAGCAAACTCTGAAGGTTGGCGGAAGACAGGAGGGCCTGGCATGATGTGGTCCATGGGGTCGCAAAGAGTTGGAATCTGTGTGACTGAACAACAACAACAGTTTATGAAACTGGGATGTTTTTGTTTCCTTCTTTATGTGTCCTTGGAGGACATCACTGGGGAGCAAGCCAAAATTAAGCAAGGATGCCTGTGAATGTACACCATGCAAGCCATAGCTGATAGACCAACATCAGATGCTGGTATGACAGATCCTGACTAACCATAGTTAGAGGAATGACCTGCATTCAGACACCTGTGTTTGTGGTGGTGGGCAAATGAAAGATGGTGTATATTTGCAGCAGAAGTGCAGCAGGTAAAGGACTGATCAAGGACTTCCAGCTTTTCTGCAGCAAATTATCCTTTCTGAAGCTGCTTTGCCTAGAAGCAACAGTTGTGTGAGTTTAATATCCAGATTTGCATCTAAAGTGCAGTTTGGCCTTTAGTTTTCCAATTAAGGACTTGTTTACACAATTCAGATATCCTAGCTCCTGCTTTGGCTTCTTGTTTGTATGTTCAAGGGAGTGAATCGGTGGTAGAAATAAGTTAAAAGAGAATTACCACTCTGGCAATATCAGTTTTCTGCAAACAGTAATAGGATTCGAGAGTACTGTGTTGGTGCAACACACCTAGCACCAAAAAAACTAAGTTTGTTCTGGCATAGGCTTTTGTGGGCTGTTGTCAACTCCCTCAGATGCTTTATGAGTGTATCTCCATTTCCAGACGCTTTATGTACAAAGACCAAATGGAAAAATAACAGGAGAGTCAAGAAGCCACAGTGTAATTGATAGGATGTGAATTGTTCATATCTAATCAGGAAAAAAAGGCATAGACTAATTTAGTTAATCATCCTAACTGATCTTGTTAAGACAGCAAGTTTGGATCTAGATGCAGTAAAGAAGTAAATGCTGTACCTGGTCAGAACCTGTCCATTTCTTCATACTACTTCATTCCCTCCTTTTGTTCCTGTTTTCTCCTTCTATTTGCTTTAACTTTCCTCTGTTTTCCTACCCAGTCTGTTCCATAGCTCTGGATATCCAGTGCTTACCTCCATTCAAATCTGCATTCTCTGTCAGTTGCCTCTTAGAAACCTGACTACACACTAAGCTTATCTTTTTCCATTCTCTTTCCTTTGCTGACTGGAAATGCTGGATCAGATCATGTGACTGCTCTGGGGGTGGCCACCTAGCCACCTTTTCCACCTAGCTTGGGTTGTGAGCATTGAAAACAGAATATGCATATCATTCATTACAGGTGCAAATTGCCACAGCAGAATTTTCTAATGTGGTCTGAGTGGTTGTGTGCCAAGTGGTGATTAATGCTTGTCATGAAGGATTCAGCCAACCTCTTGGAGTCATGCCCAGGCTAGAGGGGGGAGAGAAGCCACCTATATATACAAAGGTCAGGTGCATTTGGATAATTGTGCTTGCTGATGGCCATACCATCCAGCGGGGGGAATTTTATAATGGTACTGTGCCGATCTGGTAACTATTTAGCAAGCTACAGACATTTGATCAGAATGCAGTACTGAGAACTGGAAACCAAAGTATGATCTTTTAGAGTTCTAGTCGGTGAAATGTTGTTTTGTAAAACGTAAAATTTTGTTCACAACAGTTTTCTGGAGGCCACCTTGGAGACTGGAATTTAAATGGCAGAGGACCATGATCTTGATTCTCATCACCCAGAGAGACCTGATAGAAGACCTTTTCACCATAGATATTGTATGCCCCCTTTTGTTCCAGGGTTTGTGGTTAGGAGACAAGGCAGTATCTTTCATGCACTTGGATTTGGTACAACTGCAGTTTAATTGCTGACTCCTAATACAATATTTAGTTTTTATGTGATGACAAAATTTCGTCTTATTTTCCATCATCTGCTTCCGATCTGTTATGAAGAATCAGTGTTTACATTATTAGAAGTATGTACCTGACATTGTCCTTTCCTCCTCTAGTCCTTACTGCTGGTGTACAAGAGTGCTGCTTTTCTCGATTGGTTAATTTTTTTGCAATCATTTGTTTGAGCAGCTATTCTCATATTTACCTTTTTTAAAAGTCCAAACACCAGTGTAAAATTAGGTCCTAAATTTTTTTTGCTATTCATTTCTTTATTTTGTCCCTTACTCTTTTACAATTTTCCTAATTGCTTATCAAACCAATGACCTGCCAGGCTCTTCATTTTCTACTATATATCCCATTTTGTAGCTTGTTGTATTGCTCCAGCCTTCTTAATTGTATTTTAAATTTGTTTATACAGGCAAATATGATGGTACATTATAAATGTTGGATGTACCAGCAATAGCAAATCACAAACTTTACCAGAGGCTATTCTTGCTCTGTCGCAGCATCAGGAAACGAAAGCATATGTTGGATGTTAGCCTGGGTGTACACAATGTGTCCTATTTATTCAAGGTTTCCTTTGAAGCTGCAGCTTACAACTTTGTTTCTTAGGGGTACATGTCAGACTTCATTTAGCATTGGTTGGTATTCGGATACTCCTTCATAGCAAAAAGGCAACATTTTGGGGGAGGAATATGGCTGCTATCTGAGCAGCGATCTGTCAGTTTCATTTATGTAGCTCAAGGAAAATTAGAAAAGAGGCACTGTGGAAAAGCCAACATGAGGTTACTAGATCACAGAGAAATAAGCAATTTTTAAAAAGGAAAAAAGACTATATATATATTTTTAAAAGCCTTATATGGTGCTAAGGAAAATATATATGTCTGATACTAGAAATGCTTTTTTAAGAAGTAGACAATTGATATTAAACTTCCACAAAAAATGTTTGTTGGCTTAAATGACAGTGGTCTTTTTAGGTATTTTGTGTCTCTGGCTATACAGTCTCTCTTAAAATATTCTGCTCAAAGCATGAACACATTAGAAATTATTTCAGTACGCTAATTTTAAAAGAGACGAGTCTCTTCCTATTCTGCACTAATCATTTATGCCTTAGTATGTGTTTCTAGAGATTTATCTTAGTCTTTCAAAAATGTTGGTAGCATCCCAAGATTGAGGTTAATTTGCTAAGCGAAAATATCTTTCTAACAAGCTCGTCTGTTTGTATTTTTGATAAAATAAGAATCACTGGGAAGCTTATGTTTGAGACTTCTGCATTTGCGATGACTTTAACATCTGTCTGTTTAGAAATATGTGTGAATATTATATTTGTCTTAAATATATATGAATAGTGCATTTAACATTGAAGAAAGCTTGTTAAAAATGTGGGGAGAAAAAAAGCAGTGACATCTTGAAGTGAGACTTTCTTATTGTAAACTCTTAAGATTTTTTTCGATTGAGGAGAGAGGAAGGGGGGGGAGAAAATCAATGAAAAAATTGTAGCACATTCATTAAGCTGTCAACAATAGAATAGAACTTTTTTGCTTTTAGTCTCCTATGGCTGTCTTTCCAGTGTGTGCTGAATTATGAAAAGTTACAGGTTTATAATTTATTTTTGACTAATTTATAATTTTGAGAATATCAAAGCGTATAATTGGGGTCCTGCCCAATAGAAAACTTGGGCAGTTGTAAAACTTCATGCACTTATTCCAAACGTTTCTCTCCTTTGAGAAGGAAAACAGTGTGACAGCCTGCCATTAAAAAGGTTTTTTATGGGTGAAGCCCAGCACGCAAATCACAATAGAAATATGACAACCTCTTACACGGTGAAAATCCATAGGAGGGAAGGAGCAAAGTGAGGAAACTGTTATGGGTATTTAAAGGCAGCTCTGAGACTCGGAATTATTTTTGACTGATTCCCATAAACTAAAAATCGTGGCGATGAAACCTGTACTTTACCTGCAGCGAGGAGCGGCTGCGCAAGGGCGATTTGCCACTCATACCCCAATATATAGGAAATGAATCATTAGCATTGGATGGTAACATCTTTATTCTTTAAGTGAAGGGTTTTTATTACTGTGATTTAATCTAAATGGTACATAAAGGAAGGAAGACTAAGCTTCATCTTTCCTGAAGAGTTACACTTTCCTTAGTATGAAAGATGCAGTAAGGGGTGCTATGAGATCTCAAATCTTTGTAGTTATTTTTCAGTACAGAGGCCTTTTTTTTTGTATCAGCAGGAGTGTCACCCATTAAAAAATCCTTTACTTTTTCATGCTTTAAAGAAACTTTGAAAACGGGAGCTGTTGGTGCCTTTTAACAGAAACTTGTATGTTTTATGTATTTAAAACAAACACATTTTCCCTCCCTCTGTTACAAGGGGTGGGGGGTAGCTCCATGCCTGTGCATACCTACTATACTTGTAGTTTGTGCCTAACAAAAGGCGGCCTGGCATTCCATAGCACTTCTGTTGCTGGAGGCACCGTTCCCAAAAGCATGCAGATGATAACTGCATCTCCTGCTGTACCTGTAACAATTTAATTGTATAAGTCAGCCCAGTCAAGCATCCCCAGCTCATGACTGGGAGACATGAAATTCATTGTCATTATTGTCCCTGTCATTTTGGATCATTATATCCTGCTGCAGAATTTTCCTCACTTCAGTGCTTTTTTTACCTCCAGGAGCCAGGGATTATGGCTGAGGTTGGGGTGGGGGCAGGACTGTGAACTACATTTACCTCAGGGGAGCCACAGATTAAATTGGCTTTGCTCTCTGACTTGCCGGATTCATCTATTTGTATGCTGTGAGTTTAAGGTTGGAAATTTATGAGTATCCGAGTGAATTTCCATGGCTCTTGGCTTTTATTCTATTTATTTATTTTGGTGGAGAACCAAACGGAAATTCTCATCCCTCTGCACAAGAAGTGAGCAGGGACCAATTCTGTGCTTCCTTTAAAGATACAAGATTATTTTCCAGGAAAATGATATTATTTGCGCATTATGCCACAAACACCTTGGTATTCCCCAGCGTGTCATGGCTGTTCAGAGGAAAGATTCCATTGAAGCATGTAATTTATATGTGTGTTTTTTATGTGAACTTAATGGTAGGCCATTAGTTAATACGTTCCTTGTTCCATAATGTAGTGATGGTGGTGCCATGGATACTGCTGAGGGGGAAAAAAGAGAGAGAAGATGTTGTGGAAAGAGGACTTTTTCTACTTGTGCCTGAAATCTGAAAGATAGTGAAACATTTCTCTTTGCTAAGGATCAAGTAAAAGTCAGTTTTATGGCTGTCGTGCTTTTGTTGTGCTACATTATGCTAAAAATGCCAGAACGCCAGGGAGTTTGTTGTGGTGGTGGTGGTGGTTTTGTTTTGTTGCAGCTGCAGCCCCATACCTCTTTTTTCCCTTGCCATGCAGTCCCCTGGTGGGGCACAGTCCACCTCCCCTGGTAGTGCCCCAAGCAAAGCACAGCTACGGACAACAAGTGGGAGGGCTGCTGTTTTTAGAGATGGAAGTAGTTCCACCTATCCGTAGAAGCTGCTGCTATTGCAGCTGATCTGTAAAAAAAATAAAATTGGACTCAGGAAGTGAGATAAGGAGCTGAGCCATTGCAAGAAGGAAGTTGAAAATGAGTTAGGTACTTGTAGAAAGGAAGATAAGTGAGGGTGAAAGGTCGCTTCTTTTCCTTCTCTTTTCTCCTCTAACCCATGCACCAATCACCATCTCTTCCAGGCATTTAGCTAGCAGTTAGAAAAAAGATCAGTGGTTTGCCTGATCATATTAGTGGCTACTTTTTTTATATAACTGTCTACTCCCAGCTATTACATGTTCCAACTAATACAAATGTAAATGCAGTGGCTTTGATATACTCAACCAAGACTTACATTTATTGTACTACTTTAATGATCTACAGTGCTTCATCACAGCTTAAAATATAAATTTGTACTATTTACCATATTTAGAAAATGTAGCAATAGAAATGCCTTAGTTCTCTATAAGCAAATTTACAAACATGACACACACACACAGCGAAAGTAAACTGCTGCATACCATTTGCCTTTAGCACATATATCTTAGTTTTGCTCAACTGAGAGAGAAGAAAAAAACAAAAGTTGAAAATAGAAAATGTCTTGTATAAAACAAAGGTATTATTTGGACAGAAGCTTTTGGTCACAGTACAACTCACAGGCTGTGGTCAGACATCAGGCTTAGCACAGTCTGGCTGCGCCTCTAATTTATCCAGTGTTATTTGTTCTGGATAGTTTTGTCCAATCATGCCACCCTTATCCTGCCTCACTGCGTACTCACACTGCGGTTGACTGTTCAGATTATTGCTGCACGGTAACCACGGAGCAGGTGGTTAGGTGGCATCCTTTTTTTTTTTTCACGCATACACACAAGTGCATAGCTGAAGCACCAGCTCCTTTTTGACAGCTCTGCAATCCCTGCACCAAGTACTGTGGTCATTGGTTCCTATGCAACTGTATTTCTCTGCCAGAAATCACTTTCTTTCCTGCCTGATCTTACTCTATCTTCAACTCATTTCATAGGGGAGTTTTCCCTTTTTCTCTTCCTACAGAGCTTTCCCACCAGAACAATATTATGAAGTGGCTTGGAGTAAAGTTCTGGGGAAAGAATTCCCACTGACGTTCCATCCCAAGAAACAGCAGAAAGGGTTTTCTTGAATTTGTCACTCAAAAGCAATCCACGGGGGCTCCCAATCCCAACAAAACATTGCGGTTCATAAACACACAAGTGGCACCTCACGACCCTGCAGTGGAGATCCGCTTATACACATATCGCTGATTTTTTTAAAAAAAGAGGTGGGAAATGGAAGGGAAGGTTCAGACTTCCCTTCTGGCTTGAGAACACAGTGGAGTGATCAGATATCTGGAATGTGGAGTGAATTCGTAAAGACTGGACTTTCCCAAGTATCAAAAAAATCCAAAAGGGAAAGGGGTGAGAATGGGAGGCCAACAACTGGGGAACAGTATACAATGTGTGAATGTGCATTTTAAATCCTCAGGGCAACAGCAATGACATCAGACCAAACTGCTTGTCTGATCGTGGCCACATTACATTTGGATATTGGCTTAAATTTTATAACATTGGAAATATGAACTCTCTAAATAGTATATCAAACTTAATTATAATTAGTCATATTTAAACAATAAATCTACCCTCAGAATATGTTGTGTATGTCTATAGTATATACATGAATTATTCAGTAATGCAGGAGATTGTCTTAAGAACATAAGAGGAGCCTTGCTAGATCAGCCCAGTGGATCATCTACTCTAGTGTCATGTCACACACAACTGCCAACCAGTTGTCCTGGAGGGACAGTAGACAGGGTATAAAGACTGAGGCTCTGATGCAACTTTCCAGCACTGTCTTACATTAATATTTTCATACTACACATTTTGAATGAATAAAACCTTGTCTTCATGGGAAAATAGGCTCTGCAGGCACATTGTGGGGATATGGAATTTACTTGGCTAGCTTGGAGGAGGGAGTTATAGTCATTAGTTACAGAAAAACAAACAAAACTAGTTGAGCAGCAGTTGACTAAGAGCATCTGAGCCAAACAAAATTAAATAAGCGATATGTGCATCTTCTCACCCTAATGTCTCTCTCTTCCTTTGCCATTTTGTTGGCCTCCTATCCTGAAATTTGACTCTCTGTCTCCTAACCATGTGCTCCCTAACAAAAGACAGATCCATCTACCTAGAAGGTTCTGGCAGTCTTCATTGATTATGTGCACTTTCTGGATGTTTCAGGGTCTTACCCTTCTGACACCCTGCTTCCTTTGCAGACTGGAAACTGGAACCAAATCATTTTTCTGCCGCATTTTATCTACCGGAAAGATTGTTTTAGTTTAACTTCTGAGCGTGCAGATTCAACTTTTGCCTTGCAAAATGGTAAAGTGTCATTTTGTCACAGTTGTGAGAAGCATTTCATCCTTATTCTATTTCCCAGACTTTTTGTGTGTGTGCGGATACCTATTCCCACCAACAGGGGCCTCGCTCTCCCCCCACAGCTTTTCCTACATAGTCAGTAGACTTCCTGGGTTTGTAGAAAAATCCAAAAAGTGAGAAAATCCCTTCAGGGACGGTTGAATCCCCCCCAAAACCTTTTGAAATGGCCTCTGCAGGGACCTAACTCCAGGCATCAACAGTGAGATTAAAACTTTTTTTTGGGGGGAGAGGCTTCTGACTGGCTCTGTCAGTAAAGGGTGGGGGAAGGGCCCTTTCTTTCCAGGCCTCTTTCGGCCTTGGAGGGAGGGAGGGAGCCTTGGGGCCAGGCTGTGGGATTCCTAGAGGTTTTGTGGTGGAGTGCAAGGAGGGCAGGATTTGGGGAAGGGAGAGGCCTCAGCTGGGTATCATGCCACAGAATCCACCCTCCAAAGCAGCCATTTTCTCCAGGGAGACAGATCTCTGTTGTTCAGAGATCTCTGGAGTTCACTCTCAAGGCCCCACTTGGAGGTTGCCAATCCCAGGCCTGGCAGCAGTCTAGGGTTGCCAGGTCCCCCCACGGGCACTGGCAGGGGATGGGGGTAGTGGGGTTGCCAGCTTCAGGTCTGGAAACTCCTGGAGATTTGGGGATGGAGCCTGGGGAGGACAGGGACCTCAGTGGGGTACAGTGCCCTAGAGTCCACCCTCCAAAGCATCCATTTTCTCCAGGGGAAGTTATCTCAGTAGTCTGGAGCTGAGCAGTAATTCCAGGGGATCCCCAGATCCCACCTGGAGGCTGGCATCCCTAGGCAGCACCCTCTGGATGACTTGATACCACCTAATTTACATGACTCAACTTGGCCTGGCTGCTTGCTGCTGTAAGGCAGCTACCCTATGAAAGCCAGCAGTGGTGCAGCAGTTAGAGTTTCAGAGTAGGGTCTGCAAGACCCAGGTTCAGATCCCTATATTGCGGTGGAAGCTGACTGGGTGATTTTGGACCAGTCACATACTTTCAGCCTAACCAACCTCACAGGGTTGTTGTGCAGATAAAAAGGAGGTGAGAATAATGTAAGCTGCTTTGGTCCCCACTGTGGAGAAAGACTATAATTTTCCTTGGTAGAAGCTGTGAGGAAGGGGGGTGGAGACGAAAAGCTGAAGACAGATAAAGGCAGATAAAGGTTAAGTTGGCTGTTGGGTGGGAAGGAAATAGGGTTGCCAACTCTGGATTGGGAAATTCCTGGACATTTAAGGGGTGGATCCTGGGGATGGTGGGGTTTGAGGAGGGGAGGAACTTCAGACTGTTATAATGCCATAGACTCCACCCTCCAAACCAGCCATTTCCTCCATGAGAACTACCATCCCCAGCCTCTGGTTGAGGGCTGGAGATCACCCAGAATTACAATTGTTGTCCGGGTGACAGAGATCAGTTCCCCTGGATAAAATGGCTGCTTTGGAGGGTTGAGTCTATGGCTCCATCCCTAGAAGGGAGAAAGAATGTGAGATAGGTAAGGGTAGAGGGGAGGAAGCAAAGGTATGAGGAATGGGATGAAGAAACTTGCGGGTCTCCACTTGTTCATCATAACAGAAAATATTTCATTTGAGATTTTTGAATTGATTTGCAGAATTTCCAATAGCTCCTATGAGTGATGCCCCCCAATTTTCTGGTTCTTTTCCATGGTCACATCTCTATCTGGAAGCCCTCACTGGATCATAATTTTCTGATAAGTGTACCACAAGTCATGGGTGTTGATCACATGTGTTTTCTGCAGTGAGCACTAGTGTACCCATAGCAGCTTTATGAATTGTGAATCATCCCTCATATGCCCTTTAAAGGTACTGCTGTGACTAAGCTGTATTCAAGGCTTCTACCAACGCTACCAACTAAACTATGTTTAGTTATTGTTTTGACATCCTAAATGCATATGATTTCTTTGAACATGAATAATCTATAAATATGTATTCTGCTGAAGGTTTTTTTCTGTCTGTCTCTGCAGTGAATAGGAATTCCTCATTATTTATTTAGAAACCACTGTATGTCTCCAGTGAGTGATGGAGTCACTTTGTTTCATGAAGAACAATTCTGCATCTTTCATATATCTCTGCCATATTATCTCCTGTCTCTTTTTATACCTTTAGATCATAACTCCTGGTTCTTATTGGTTTAGACAAGGTCACATAAGAGGAAGTAATTTCCTTGATGTCCTATGAAGTGGGCAGTAGTTTATAAACTGGTCTCCACTTGACTTAGACGAAGTACAAAACATAGCTACTGATTTAACCAAAATGCATGTATGTATACCTTTCTAATGTGTTGTCCATCTTGTAGACAGATTTGACTTGCTCACATGCACACTCACGTATATGGTCTTGATTGATTTGTCTCTCAGGGTTATGAAACACAACAGAGATAAAGCTGAAATTTGGTACAAGTGAGGCTCAAAACTAGGGATAGGCACGAGCCAGCTGATGAACTAAAGTTCCTCACAAATTTTGGCCGGTCTGTGGTTCATGAAGCAATGTTTGCAAACTTAAGAACTGTCACAAATTTTCTCAAATTATGATGCAGTACATAGTGGTCCATGAAGAGCAGAGAGCAGAGGTTTAAACCTCTGTTTTTTGCTTTTTGTGATAAACAGCTGAACGGCAGGGAGCTCCCCACCGGGAGCCATTTCAACCAGTGCTTTCTGCTCTCTGAAAAGCTGTAGAGAGCAGAAAGCAAGGGTTTTAATGGTTTTGAGCCTGGGGCTGGCTGCCCAAGAAAGCCCCTTTAAACAGCTGAGCTGCACTGAGCAGGCTGCACCCACATCTCAGTTGTTTATTTGTGTGTGTGTGTATGTATGCATATGTGCCTGGAAGTCATGATTGACTTCTGGCAACCCCTAGTGGGGCTTGGGTGTTTCAGAGAGGTGGCTTGCCCGCCTCTGTGTCCTGGCCCTGGTATTCCTTGGAGGTCTCTCATCCAAGTGCTTGCCAGGGTCAGCCCTGCTTAGCTTCCCAGATCTGACAGGATCAGGCTTGCTTGAGCTGTCCAGGTCAGGGCCATGGCTCAGTTGTTTAGATGAGAAACAGCTCAGCTTGTGGGTGCAGTCTGCTCCTGTGGCTCAGCTATTTAAAGGGCTTTTTTTGGCAGCTAGCCTCGGGCTGGCTGCCCAAGAAAGCCCCTTTAAACAGCTGAGCCCCACCCAGCAGGCTGCCCCCACAGCTCAGCTGTTTTGGACAAGAACTTCACGAACCCCATTTGGTTTATACGTGAACTGCATTTTTGTGGTTCATGCCCATCTCTACTCAAGACATCCTGATTATTTTAAATAGCTACAAACTACAAGGGGGACATTTTTGACTTGAGGATAAGAAATCTACCTCATGACAACAGCCAGTACTCCAGCACAGAACAATTTAGGTTTCACATGGTTTTAATACAGATATATGGGATAGTGCTCTTCTCACATTTGATCTAGCCTTGGGTTGAGGAAGAAGTTGGTGTAGCAGCCGGGGAAGTATCTACATTTGGAACATGCCAACGTCAAACTAGAATGGAAGATTATGGGACTTTCCTCTTTGTTCTGGTTGCAGAGTGCGAGCTGTGTTTTGTCTTGTCTATCTGCATCCACATATTTATATCAAAATTATCCATACATATGCAAGATGTGTTAATTATCCTGTTTAATAATATGCATTGACATCACCACATTTGTCCAACATTGTAGCATGGCCACAGAAGGGCTGTCAAGACATTTTTCATTGTGACATTTTAGTGTGGCTTCCATAAACTGGCACTGACAACGTTTTGCTTGCATTTTAACACTCTGCATTTACTTACATTGACATTGCAATAAGATGCCTTTGACAAGTTGAAGGCTTATACAAAAGAAGTGGGGTAACAACATAATTAAAAGCCAACACCACCAAGTAAATCCTAATTCTGATCTGCCCCTCTGCACCCATTCCCCCTCAAGAGGAGAAAATCATTATCTGGGAAGGCCTCTGGCACTGTACTTCTAACTGCTTGAGCAAGTGATTCACACCTGCTGTCATACCATTCCTAGCTCTTTTTGGCTAGATGCTTGCTTATTTGTTGGAACATTATTGTTGTTATTACACTATTAGATATGGGCTGAGGGAGTACTTTTTTTACTTGAAAGCTTTCAAAGTATGTAAGAATTCTTCATCTGCAAACTTATACTAAATACATAATTTAAAAATCTGTTCATGGCCTATTCCTTTTTCTCATTTGGTATGATGAATTTCATGACTTTTGTACAATAAAAAGATATGTTAACAGTAGAACTTATCAAACTTTCTAAAAATACTTCTTCATTAAAATGCTCTATTTTGCTGTTTCACATTCATAACTTATTGCTTGAATGTCAACATTGACTCTTGTCATAGTGTTTTTAAATTTTATTTATATATTTAAGTTCATTTATTGTCTGTCATTGAGACTCATGGCTGATTACAAAATTGTAAAACACTGCCATAAAGACAAGTAAACATATATCCTAAATAAGGCAACAGAATTTGATCACACAGAGAAGTTAAAACAGTAAAATACACCCAATAAATTGGATCACATAAATTGGATCACATAGTTAGACAACAAGAAACAGAATACGATACATCCTATGAACAATTTAAAAAACCCCACACATTTAATCTCTACACCATTTAAATAATCAGGCCTAATTCACCACATTATAGTTAGAAGACAGGCTCGATTCAAGCTGCTTTTGTGCTGCATAGGTAGGTGACAGCAAGTGGATTATTCTCTTGGCAAAGTCAAAATGAAAAACTTTCTGTATTTAAAAATGGAAACAGAGGAAATCTCTTGCAATAACTGTCCATGCTTCCTGTTAAGAGAAAACTTCACTGGTCTTCCTGAGGGAGGGCCATGAATGACTCCTGATGAGAAGACAGAAATATGCATCATAGGAGGAGGCAGGAATGACCCAGAGACTCTGATAGGGTGAATTCTTCAAATTCTTGCTTTTTGGAAGCAAGGGAAAGATGTATGCACCATGGTAGGAACTGGGGCCTTGGCTAGTCAACTGAAAACTAAACTCAGAGATTCCATTACCCCAGTGCTCTTCTTACTAGATCAGGATGGAATCTTCTGGTTTTAGACAAGAAAAAGGAACAAACCAGTAGAGGGTGATCATATGTGAAGATATGGTCCTTGGACAGTATGTTGAATTATTCCTTTATAAATTCTGTTTCCCCCCAGATCCTTGATTCAGTTTCATTCCTTCTCATGTAGCAAATATAATTCATGCCACCTGAAAGCTTTACAGGTTTTGTTGTCACTAAGAGCCAGCGTGGTGGTGGACTCTAATCTGGAATACCAGATTTAATTCCCCACTCCCCCACATGAAGAAGAAGAAGAAGAAGAAGAAGAAGAAGAAGAAGAGATTGGATTTATACTCCGCCCTTCACTACCCAAAGGTGTCTCAGAGCGGCTTACAAACTCCTTTCCCTTCCCCTCCCCACAACAAACACCCTGTGAGGTAGGTGGGGCTAAGAGAGCTCTTGACAGAAACTGCTCTTTTTCAAGAACAACTCTTATCAGAACTACGGCTTGCCCAAGGTCATCCAGCCAGGTACAAGTGTGAGGAATCAAACTCAGTTTTCTCAGATTAGAGTCCGCGCACTTAACCACTACACCAAGCCTTCTGGGTTGCCTTGGGCCAGTCACAGTTCTCTCAGAATTTTCTCACCCCACCTACCTTACAAGGTGCCTGTTGTGGGGAGAGGAATTATTATAAGCCACTTTGAGACTCCTTAAGGTAGAGAAAAATGGGTATAAAAACCAACTTAAAAACCAACTCCTCCTCCTCCTTTCTTAATTTCAGAGTAATGTGAATAGTCACTAGATCATCTTGTACTGCAGTCCCTGAGCCTTGCTCTAGAACAAGCCATGGTCATATTATATTACTAGGGAGCAAAGCCCGTTGTGGTGGAAGACAATGGGCCCTAGAAAGGAAGGGAGGGAGGTGGAAGGGAGAGGGAGTTAGAGAAAGGAAGGAAGGAAGGAATGGGGGGAAGAGTGAAAGAAAGGAGAGAGAAAGAAAGGAAAAGGGGGAAAGGAAGAGAAGAAGGGCAGAAAAGGGCTTCTCTGGGCCCAGAGAAGGCTTTTCTGTCCCCCACATGCCATCCCCAGGGCCTTCTATTGGGGCAGTAGGCAGTGTGTGGGGGAAAAGGGCTTCTCTTAGAAGGCCCAGAGGATGATGTGTGGGGGACGGAAAATGGCTTCTCTGGGCCTACTGCCCCCATAGAAGGCCCAGGGGATAGTGTGTGGGGGACGGAAAAGGGCTTCTCTGGGCCTAGTGCCCCCATAGAAGGCCCAGGGGATGGCATGTGGGGGGCGGAAAAGGCCTTCTCTGGGCCTAGTGCCCCCATAGAAGGCCCGGGGGATGGCGTGTGTGGGGCGGAAAAGGCCTTCTCTGGGCCTAGTGCCCCCATAGAAGGCCCAGGAGATGGCGTGTGGGGGCGGAAAAGGCCTTCTCTGGGCCTAGTGCCCCATAGCAGGCCCAGGGGATGGCGTGTGTGGGGCGGAAAAGGCCTTCTCTGGGCCTAGTGCCCCATAGCAGGCCCAGGGGATGGCGTGTGGGAGGCGGAAAAGGCCTTCTCTGGGCCTAGTGCCCCATAGCAGGCCCAGGGGATGGCGTGTGGGGGGTGGAAAAGGCCTTCTCTGGGCCTAGTCCCCTCATAGAAGGCACAGGAGATGGTGTGGGGGAGCGGAAAAGGGCTTCTCTCACTTGCCTTAGCCTTGAGGGCCTGTCCCTGCGCTCACACTCCAGATGGTCCTCTCCTGTCGGAGGACTGGAGCAGACTGAGCTGAAAACACTGACCGGGACTGACGTGGGCGGGACTTTGCGAAACAGCCAGTCTGCTCTGGCCAGTGTCTTCTGACTGCCAATTCTTGAGCCGAATCAATTATGGCAAGCATAGAATGTTGTGGAACCAAAATTCAAATATATATAAGGACAGGATGACAAGTCCTCAAACTACCAGTTCTCTAACATACTTTAATATAAGGGAAGGTCACTCTATTATAAATTCTATCACTACAGTTGTGTGTTCAGCACTACTACTGTGCTTTGTTTCCTACTATATTACGCACGTTAGCGTTTGTATGCTTAAAGACATCTGACTCAGCTCTTTGCTATAAGAGAAAACCAAATTGTTTTGACAGGTCTAGTTTATTATTTGTATATTGAACCATTCATTTCTTCCAGGCATGATAGGAGATCTTTTAAATTTAAGATGAGGGCCAAACTAGACATGTTGGTGTCCTTGTAGCCACCATGAGGGTGCCACTGCTGTTTTAAAGTGATTTAAAAATGCTCCCCCCCCCCTTTACTGGGCTTCCGAATGTTTAGGCTGCTGGCAGAATCCTTCTTCTGAGTATACCAAGGACTTAGTAGAACTCATTTTAACTTGGGCAGGGGAAAGGCAGGCATATGGGAAGATGGATTAGAAAGGCATAGAGCTCAAGATAGCATTTTTTCTCAAAAATGAGAACCAGTTTGGTGTAGTGGTTAAGTGCGCGGACTCTTATCTGGGAGAACCGGGTTTGATTCCTCACTCCTCCATTTGTACCTGCTGATGTGACCTTGGGTCAGTCACAAGCTCTGGCACAGCTGTTCTCTCAAGGACAGTTTCTGTCAGAAGTTCTCTCAGCCCCACCTACCTCACAGGGTGTCTGTTGTGGGGAGGGGAAGGGAAAGGAGTTTGTAAGCCGCTCTGAGATGCCTTTGGGCAGTGAAGGGCGGGGTATAAATCCAAACTCTTCTTCTTCTTCAAACCCCAAATAGTCTGCAGAATTTCCATATGCTGTCCCACAGTCCTTTGCATTAATGGGCTATTGGCTATTGCTTAGCTGTAAGGCTGCCACTTCTGGGTTGGGAAATCCCTGGAGATACGGGGTGGAGCCTGGGGAGGATGGGGTTTGGGGAGGGGATAGCACTCAGGGGGTTATAATGCCTTAGAGTCCACTCTCCAAAGCAGCCATTTTTCCCCAGGGGAACTGGTTTCTGTAGTCTGGATATTAGTTGTAATTCTGGGAGATCTTCAGGCTCCGCATGGAGGCTGGCAGCCCTACTTGGCTGCAGTAAATGGGGAAGAGAGAAGTTGTTGAAGAAAAATAAAATTTCTTCCTCCTGACTCTTGGCTAAGACTCACGAGTTGTCCTCTTTTCCTCCTTTTTGAGTTGTCTTGGACTCTTCACTGAATACCTGAATGTTTAAACTCTGAAACAAAACAAGTCTTTTATGGCCCTCAGTCTTTTTCTTGTCATTCTGTCAGTCTTTTCACCCTTTTTGTCTAATTCAGTGTATCCCTCATGCTGTACTTCGAAACGCAGTATTTTACAACTCCTGCCCTTCTCTTGCCATTTTACTGCCTTTTTAAATTTCTCTTCAGGAGTGGCTGAAATTTCTGAAGCATAGTCCTGCTTAGTGAGTCTTCACCAGCAATGAGGGGGGCTTGAATAGAAGGCAGAGAAAAGAAGGGAAACAGTGGCCTTGTCCATCGTTTGAGTACAGCTGGAAAGGCTTTTGTGTTGATCCGAACGTCCCTCATTATATTCCAGAGGCTATAATGAGGGGCACTACTACTGAATAGACTGGAATTTTTGCATTCAGACATCATGATAAACCACAGTTAATAAGCCAATTCACCATCATTTAGAATCCCAGTTTAGCACCAACTAACAAATCATGGTTTGTTAGGTAGCGTTAATTCAGACTAAACCAGAGTTAAATCAAACCGTGATGCATAATCATTATATTTGAATGCAATGGCTATGGGTGTTTTTTATGAAGCCTGTTTGCCAGTAATGATTATCTAATTCAGGAATTCCTGGTAAGTTTTGCAGGAATCCACAGTCTCCCTATAACTCAGTTTGAAAGCCTTTATTTTAAACAGTTTAGATTAAAAACAAGTTAACATCTTCAAATTGTTTAGAATTTATGGGGTGCAAAATGTAATCTCAATTAAAGTAATTTAAAATACCCTTTTGTTTTATACTTTAATCTTTGATACTTTTAAGCGCAGCTGAAATCTCTCCCTTACTGCTCTGTGATATCAAAAGGCTCCTCTAAGTTGAGCTGGTGCTTACCCAGAGAAGAGATAACTGTATATACACAAAGATAACAACAAGAACTGGATTAAACTGTTTTTATGGCTTTTTCTTTAATTGAGAAAGGATCACTATTACTGCTGCGGTAGTGGGACAATGGGCCTTAATTTGGAACTGAGGAAACTTTTGGGACAGTATAGTAGAACATTAGCCTTTAGAATAACTTACACTGCACTAGTTCAGTTTATTCGGTATATCACCAGCCCAATTACAGACAATACAAAAAGGGTACCAATAATATATATAAAATAGTAAATATAAAACTGTTTAATCTGCATATGTTAATTGCAGAAGTACTAAAACGCTAAATTTCTATAATACTCTATTAACTGTTATTCAACTGTTGAGTAATTATTATAGGGGTTAAACAATTCTACTTCCCATCTCCTAAATCTTCTACTTACACTGCAGTTATAAACAGATTTGCACCTTTCAGAGTTTTTTGAAGTCAGTGGGCTTAGAATGGTGTAACTGTTTAAAGTGGTCCAGTTAAAATCGCACTGCATTCTAACCTTATAGAGGAAGTTTGTGCAAATCCAGTCACTATCCAATTGCCTTGCCAAGCATTGTTTTGTTGCTTGTGATAAGTGAAAAGTTGTGAGGATCATTCTATTATAATAGTTATCAAAATGCCATAACAACTTGAACAGAGAACCAGTTCCTGTAAAATAAAAGGGTCCAAGCTAAAAACAAAAGGAATCCTTTTTTAATGATCAGCTACTAAATTGCATCCCCCTTTTTTGAGATAATTATATTGTGGATCTTTTTTTTTACATAATAAGAACAAAGAAGTTGTATGATATAGTAACTTTATTTGCTCTTTTATCTGTTCCTTATTCACTATACCCATGCAAGACATGCTGTTTTTGAAGGCCTTACTACACTGTGTTTCCACTGAATGAGATAGCTCATTGTTAAATAATACTTAACTAGTAAGAATATAACACTAATAATCCATCACTGTCAGTTGTCATTATTGAAGTGCTTTCCTTTCCTTTAATTCTTTCAAGCTCCTTTGATCCATAGATCTTGAGCAGTGGATAAGGCGTCTTTATTTTTCTAAGGAAAATATGGTGGAAAGGTACTTGGCCACTGCCAGCATAATCTTTGGCTCTCTATCCACCAACTGATAGGGGACTTTATTATGTTTTGATACAGTAGAGGGTAATTTTGTTAAAATAGGGGAGATCCATAGTTCACAGTAGGAGTGCTTTCCTCTTAACTCAGGAATCCTCCTCTATGTGAAAATCATTTCTAGTCTTAATTTTTGTGTTTGTGCAATAGAGCTTTCATAGAACTAAAGAATACATCTCCATACAAATTTCTGTTTATTCAGGGGAGACATGATGAAATGGATACTTTTAGACAGATGAAAGGAACATTGCAAACAAAAATGCTCGCGTATTATAAGCTGCTTCTACAAATTCTGTGCATAATTGTGTCTTCCTTCAATAATCTATTTTGGATTTTTAAAATTCATTAATGTTTCTTAATCCCATTCTCTGTCTGCAGGCACTTGAAGCAACAAGCCATTAAATATAAAAAGATCGCATTAATATAAAATGAATAAGAAGCTTCTAACTTTGAACAAACGCATTTGTTCTCAGTCCATTTCCTAATGTTTTGGGGTGTTTATTTTATCTGAAAGGAAAGCCTAGCACCTATTTGGCTTGCTTAGATTTCATGCATTCTGTTGTTTCATCCACACTGGAATAAGAAGTTTTGGTGGGGCTGCAGAGTTTCAATAAACATTGATCCTCTTTGCCCTTTTACTTTTGAAACGGATTATGTACGTAGCTACTAGGTGTCATGTGGGCAGAATCAGAAGGGGCCTAACTTTACATAAATCATTTATATCGAGACAGTTTAGTGTGCTGGCAACATAAATCAACAACAGTATCCATTACCATTCATCCCCCCCTACCTTTTATCAGTATTATATGGATAGAACTGATCCTAGCGCATGGGCCTGCTGAACCCTACCTTCGGAAGTCTAGCCCTTTGTAATTAATTATTCTGGGCACACAGAGCTTGGCCCTTGCTATGCGGAATAATTGCGGCCAGCCAACATTCCAGGTTTTAACTTCAGTGGCAATAATAAATAGAAAGTCTCATGTGATGCCACTATTTTAAAGTAATTAATCACCTCCACTCTTCTTTTTTCCCTCCCCCCTTCTTTTTTCCCCATGTTGATTTTTCCCTGTCATCCAACTAGGGAGATTCAGTTATAAATGTTTAATGATATATATATGTTAAGAACAACCATTAGCTAAATATTGTTTGTGTTTTTTGGGGGGGGTTGTAAGGAGACCTCCAGATTGTACTTTACAAAAACCGTATAAATGCTGTAAATTGTGAACTTAAAATGTGCATAAAATGAATGTCTGTTTATAGGCAGCTGCTGGCTTACTAGTGGAATATCTGAAAGATCATTGCTTGCTTTTTTTTAATGTCATGCGGTACATGCGCTAATGGAGATTGTTAATTAACACCAGTGGGGCCGTCAAAAAAAAAAAAAATCTCCAAAGACGCTGTATTAGTGCCAAATGGGGGCTTTCAGAATCCTCCTCCTCTTCCAAAACAGAATGTGGCAGCTTGTTTTTCATGTGAGGTTCTTGACTGAATTAGTATAAATAGTTCATTTTCGACATATAAATACATTATCTTGGACAGTAATCCTAGCTATTTGCACGTGTTTATTATTTTTTTATGCTGTTCTAAAGAGGAGGTGAATGCTCTGACCTGCCAAGAGTCAATGTTTCTTTAAATAATTCTTGTGAGACCTGACCAGCCATCATGTATATTCAGTGTGACAGGGACAGATGTGACGGATCGGTTCTGACACACTTCCATACCACAAGTCAGTGGCTTGAGGTGACTCATGTCCTTCCTTTCGATTCTGCCCCCTGCTGCAGGACAACACAACGATGCACGAATGAACCTTGCCATTGCTCTCACTGCTGCCAGGTATGGTGCTGCCACAGCCAATTACACTGAAGTGGTGCGCTTGCTGAAGAAGACAGATCCAAAGAGCGGGAAGGTCCTTGTCTGTGGAGCAAGGTGCAGGGATGTTCTCACAGGTATGTGGTCTTTGCTCTCTAAGGTATTTATAGACTCTTCTGCCTCTCTTTTACCTCACAGGTAACCTACATTGGCTCTCACAGGCATTTACTTTGGCTATGCTTTGTTTTGACAAAGGCGATGTTGCCTACATTTGCTTTCTGCCATTTGGTGCATACTGAAATTATTCATCCCCCCCCCACCGCACTTTGGCACACAGGGGTTTAACTGGATAAAGCACAGCTATCTACAAATGCATTTTGCTTTTCTGTTTAAAGAAACGGGGAATTAAATATTTTTTTCCCCTAAAGGTAGAAAAGAGGTGGGGGAGGGCAAGAGTGCAAGGGGAGGCTAGAGTTTGTAAATATCACTTAACTGACAAAGGAGGCATGTTTCCAAAGTGCAGTGGCATGTCATTAATGCCAATCATCTTTAACTTCTGTCAGGTTTTCATTCAAATCCTAATGCTTTGGCATGCTAAACCATGCTTTACATCCAAGCCCTTCTGTCAAGCAAAGCTGACGTTGTAAAATACCGTGTGGTGTGCTCTCAGTAATAGTACAATTTAACAAATTCCAGGGTTTAAGCATGTCATTAAATAAAGAACTCAATAAATAAAGTGCAAATTAGGGAGGAAAGCTCCTGCCACTCTTGATTTTTATTTGGGAGAATTTGTTTCTGTGCATCTCATCTATCTTAAAAAAAAAATCAACAGCTATTTATTTTTTAAAGTCAGGAGTTCTCTAATTTTTGTGATAAGCAGAAGCCATTCAATTCCTACAGCAAAGTGAATATGTGGGTGTGTGCATGTATATATGCACACTTCACAATAGGTTAACTTCATAGATAAATTAATAATCCAGAGAGTCAGTGAACAGGGAAACAAATGGACTATGTGATTGATGCTATTTTCTTTCACAGGGCAGGAATTTGATGTCAAAGCCAAATGTGTTATCAATGCTACAGGACCTTTCACAGACTCTGTGCGGAAAATGGATGAGCAGGAAGTAGCAAACATCTGTCAGCCAAGTGCAGGCGTTCATATTGTGATGCCTGGGTATTACAGGTAATGATATTCAAAAACAAGAGCATTTATAAGAAACTCAAGTTGTGAGCCTAACAATAAAAAGGAGGGTGTGTAGAGGAAGACACTTCCAGGTTTAATTGTGCACGTTGACTGCAAGCTTCTCTTCCTCCCCAGTAGGAAAGCTATTATGCCCTAGTTAAAAGACAACAACAACATTCTTGCTTAAGATATGAATTTGGGAAGTGGTATAGTCATTCACAAATGGTATTCCTCACATGATGTAGGGATTATATCTGGACCTGGGAGATCCATATTCAGTTTTCTATTCAGCTGTGAATCTTATTAAGTGACTGTGAGCCTTGAGCTAGTCACTGGTTTGTATACTATGTTCCTCTCAGCATTTTCATTTAGGGCACAGGCTATAGTTATTTCTGTCAATTCCCCTCTTTCTTTACAGACCCCCATTTTGCTCAGGGTCCACTAACCACTCCCACCCCAGAACAAGCTTTTGGAGGGGGTTCTCAGTGACTGCAGGAGGAGAGGTAAATGGTTAAGTCCTGTTCCATGAAGTCTGCGGACCTTTGGACAGGTGCCATTATTTTTCAACTTAATCTGTCTCACTGGATTGTTAAAAAAAAAGGGTTAGGGGATAATACCAAGTCTACTGTCGTGGAGTTCTTTAGAGGAAACGTGGAATAAGAATATAAATAAGTCTGTTGAAAGAAGAGGATAGGTGAGCTTATTCAGAAGCATCCCACTTCAAAATCTGTTTGCAAATGAAGTGGTTTCATAACCACATGAATGTCTGAATGGTTTGAACCAATTTTAAGGCAAAAGTTGTATTCTTATCTGAAACAGATGAATTCTGATAATTTTGTCTTCCAAAAGTTTTATACCAGTGCTTTCAATTTTTAAGATTTTTTATTTATTTTGAACAAGTTACAAACATGCAAAAGAAAACACAGTATTGAAGTACATGCATATATTCCTATTATAACAAATAAATTCTTAATACAATAGTTCTGTAGATTTTCTGGGTTGTGTGGCCGTGGCCTTGGCATTGTAGGACCTGACGTTTTGCCAGCAGCTGTGACTGGCATCCTCAGAGGTATAACATGGAAAGATGGAGTATTCTTTGTGTCAAGGTGAGAAGAAAAATGGTAGGCAGGTAATTTATATCTACCTCAGAAGGTGGGGTAGGGCTGAGTCATTATCTTGTAGGAGTTTTCCAGGCTATGAACATGCTAATGGAGGAGCTTTCCTGAGGAGATTCTTTTGTCTATGGATCTTAATACAATACTTCCAAAATATCTTCAAGAGCTTAACCTTCACATACTCTGTCATAACAAGCAGTAATCCACTCCATGTCTCTATCCTAACTTCATTCATTGACTGATTTAATCTTTCTACATCTTCTATCTTCTGGTAGAGAAGAAAATCTAATTATGATATACCTCTCTTTTATTTTGTGACACCAGTCTAATTTCTTTCAAAGATTACCTTGCTTCATAATCTAGTAAATGCCAACCTGACTACTGTCAGTACATTTAAAATAATAACCTGCGGTATTTTAGGGATCATGGTAAGGTAACTTAAGAGCATAGTCCCCAGAGTACATGGAATTTACCTGCTGCACAGTCTATGAACCTGTTCACTTAATCTCTGTAACATGAAAAATGTATCCATTTTAGCCAACCAGGAGATAGGTACCACTGGTACAACATTTTCATTATATTTTCTTTAACTTAGAGACGGACTGAAAAGGAGGATTCTTGGATATGTGCAGATTTCCAAACCAAACCTTACGGTTTTCTTGAGCAGCAAGCATTTTGTTTTAGGGTTAAGAATCTCTCTGAGATGCATGTTGCCAGTTTAACACATGGTAACATTAACAACAAGAGTATCTGGGCTGGATCAGACCAGTGGTCCATCTAGTTCAGTATCCTGTTTCATACAATGGTCAGCCAGGTGACCCTGAAAGGCCTATAGGTATGTCGTGGAGGCCTTTTACTTTTGGTGCCAAAAACTCTTATATTATAGCCTCTAAACATGAAGGTCCTGTGTAATCATCATAGCTGATAGATGTTGATGGACAAATCCTACACAAGTGTGTCTAAGCATCCTTTTAAAGCTATCTAAAGTAGTGGCCATTCTTGCAGCATATTTCACAAGCCAATTGCTCTTTGACTGAAGAAATGCTGCTTCCTTTTTTTCTGGCTTGAATGTTTCGGCACCTTGTAATCAATCATGTGTCGGTCTATCCACTGAGGGTGAAAAGGTTGTGTTTCCGCTGCCTTGCCTTAGAGAGTCCTAGATTTCATTTAGGAAGCTCTGATACAAGCCTGTGTAGCAAAATGACAAAGTGTGTGAGCTTGGAAGTCCTTCACTTGAACCATGGACTGTGGACTGTGAATAGTCTTAGGCAAAGTGCCATTTTATGAGCCTCCCCTCCCCGTTAACAATATGGGGATAAATCTGAAGTGTGATTGCCTGGAAAGATTATGGAAGCCTGTTGTATACGTGAAATGTGCTATAGGAATACCAACTATTAATAATCACACTTTTTTCCTGCTAAACAATGTATAAACTATTTCTGCTGTTAATGTGTGGCACATCTAACTAAAAGAGAATGTGTATTTAAGATTAATATTAACTAACAGCCCAATGAAGCAAAGTTCTTTGTCATACTAGGTAATATGTTTGTTCAAGAAATGCAGATAGGTCTGGGTGGGCTCTTCCCTCTATAGAGCAGTATATCTCTCCTTTTCACAGTCCTGCGTTACTCAAGTGCAAGCACCAGCTGGTAGTTCAGCCTCTTGGGGTTACTCCTGTCATGATGTGGGGCAGGAGCTAGGTGCCAGCATCCATCATTTAGCATCACCAATGGCCTTATTTATTTATTTGGCAATGTATTAACCTGATTCTTTCCCCAGTGGGAACTCAACGTGGCTTACAAACATAATGAAGCATAATGTTTGTCAGGCAGGTTCTGGATCTAGTGTCCTTGTTCATTCAGAGGCTACAAGCTATGTGCTGAGAGCTGTTTGGCTCTTATCGTTCAGCTTTTGCCAAAAGGCTTGCACTCCAGCCACACCCAGATTTTACACTTACAGCCTGGAAGGGAACAAGAAACTTGGCCTTGATATTATACAGCTGGCAGTCCCTAGCAGTGGGATCCTGATTTTTGGTCACTGCCATAGTAGCAGATCTGTAAAAGTACAGAGTAGGAATTTGCAAAACCTTAATTCCTTTCCCAGAAACTAGCAAAGCCCTTGGAGAAGACTCTTTCTTTTTTAACACTGTGCACTAATACATACTTAAATTCGGTGGCTCAAAGTGGTGCAGTTGTTAGACTCTCAGACTATAGCCTGGGACAGCCAGGTTTGAATCCCCTGGTTTGCCATGTCATGGGAGTTTGCCAGGGAACCTTGGGCCTGTCACACTCTCAGCCTAACCTACTTCACAGTGTGGTTCTTGTGAGGACAAAGTAGGGGAAGAAGGAATGATGTGATCAGCTGCTTTGGGCCTCAGTTATAGAGGAAAGTGGGTTACAAATTTAAAATATTAAAAATAATTACATGAGGCCATAACTGCTGTTTGCGTTTTACCTGGGCTGCTGTCCACACTATCCACCAATGTAATGGAAAAAAAAGAATTTGCTTAAAATCATTCCACATAAGAGGCAGCTGAAGAGCAAGCAATTTTTTTTTTTTGCTTTTTAGTCTTTTACACAGGGAGAGTTTGGGGTTCAGTTAGTGCTGGTTATACATATAATAGTTTGTGACATGTTCAGTCCTTGGTGGAACACAGTATTGTGTGTGCAGTAAGCATCCAACTTATTTACTGTAGGACAAACTTAGCATGTCTGAAATTCAGATGGCCACCTTAATTCCTCAGCATCTTTCAGTGCCACTAAGTGAAAGCAGCATTGCTTTCATCCCCAAAGTAAGATGAGCCAAGAAATGTGTATGCATAATAAATATATGCATCTTATTGAAATTTAAATGTTATGTATTTAGCAACAGGTTTCTGCCCCTGGTGCCAGTTGAACCTTGTTTAGCAGAAAAATGTTGTAATGAAATGACACACGACTTGTCTCTTTGGGAAAGTACTTTGACATGAACCTGGAGAAATGGTAAATAGTTTAAAGGCTTTTTATGTGTAAATGCAGATAAGATTTAATTAATTTAATGTTAATACAATGCAGGCATTTCCCTATGGGTTCTTACATTTTTATATTCTTCATTAATGATTCCTGTGTTCCCTCTACTCTCATTAATTCTGTTCTTTGAATACATGGCCTCACTTAAATAGCTACGACATGACTTTCTCATACTCACGATTATGTTACTGTGCTGTAATCCCATATAAATTTCAATCTTTAATCCATTTGGTGTTGCCTGTGGATTTGACCATGTTTTATGTTGCAATTCCCTCATTTTGCAGGCATCTAACACACAGAAAGAGAGAAAATATACTACTTTACATGAGCCCTTCTGTTATGAGCCCATTGTTACTTGTAACAATGAGAGTCAGTACTTAAAGGCTGTTGAGAGCTCCTTGCAGAAGTGTACAGGGTAAATATTTTCCCATGGTAGGAAATAGTGGCTTCCCCAGGGCCATTTCAGGTCAGGAAAACAGTGCAGGGAGAAAGCTGCTTTTCTTACCTGAAATGGCCCTACTGGGTCCACTGTTTCTCCCCACAGGGAAATATTTTCCCCTGTACATTTCTGCAAGGAACTCTCACCAGCCCTTCACCGCCAACTGCCCCTTTTGCTCAGTGCACTGTTGTTTCTGGTCAGATTGGGCCCCATCCTGCCTGACAGCCTAAGTTTCAGTGGGGATCTCCCAGTGCAGGTCTGCTTGATAAGACCCAAGGAGAGACACAAGGTGGAACCCTAAACTGCACTTAGGACACACGTACTTCAATACTCTTGTTTTCTTACTTCACATCCGCTGTGCACATGAATTCACCATCCCCAGCTCTCCATCTGCAATGCTGGGGATAAGAAAACTGATCAACTTTACAAGATTTTTGAAGGATTACTGCAGTAATGTGTGTGAAGCTCTTTGAATGCTCTGAAGAGCTGTAGAAAGGCAAAGTATTATGTCCTAGAACCTTATCCTGTCTGTTTCCTGGAATTATCATTATTTGCCAGCTTAATTCAAGAAGATCAAATAGATAGGGTAGAAATGGGTAAGATGGTGAGGCTTCAAAGGGGTTCCCATTCTTCCCAATTGTGCATTACTTTAGCAAATCAGTGGCATTAAAAAGGAATTCAAAAAACCTCTCAGCAATCTTTAGAAAAATTACACTCACCTTCTCTGCAGGTCTGCTTATTTTAAGTCAATTTAGAAGCTTTACTTGAATGCTTGTCAAAAGTTTTTTGAATACTCTAAGTCTGTATATTAAATTTCTAAGTTTTCCTGCCTCCCTAAATCAATAGTGATTTCATTTTGAAAAGTAATTACTTATCTGCCACAGTTTACCTTGCCCAAGCCCATGTTGACACCCGCTTTTTAAGCTGTACTTCACCAAATGTATCCTTAAGCTGTATATAAATATCATCTCAAAGACTTCTTAGTGTAGAACTTAGACTTCAAGTGCATGCAATTGTCATCCCTCTCAGAGAACTTCACACATAATACTGTTCCATCACTGAGATAATTTCTAGTAAAAAAAGAAGAGTGTGTATTAAACAGTATATTATGAAAGCTTCTGTTTTGGCGTGAATATGTGGACCGTCCGTATATATTAGATTTTGAAGTTAGCTGCAACATATCCCCCCCCGGACTGCCTTATGTTTCAGTTGGCCACGATGATGTGTGTCAAATTGTACCTTGTGTCTGATTTCATTTAAATTGGTTTCATGTAACACCCCTATATATTAAAATCAGTGATGGTTAGTGCCTTCAAAAAGAGTGGATGCTGTGAGTGCCACTCATTCGTTCTAACTACTTCCAAACATAAGACCAGGTGGGGTCAAAGGTGTCAGGAGGAGACCTTTCATGAGTCAGCATTACATTATGTAATTAAAAAAATAAGCATGTCAAAAGACTTTCTAGAAAATATTTTCAGATTTTGGAGATGGGAGGAGGAAAGAATACTAAAATTTAAGAGGTGTCTACGCACCCAGATTTCCTTCTGTGCATAGACACAACCACATGTAATACACACAGCCCATTTCTCTTTGAGAGGGAGGGCCCCCAGCACCAAGGGCACCTGCATCCAACTGCCATTGATAAGGTCATCAGAAAGAGGGGAGGCAGCAGCTTTGCACACCCTCATCTTGCCTGAATCCAGCTTATCGGAGAGAAACTTCCCAAGGAACACTTGATATTGAACTTGTTTGCCATTTGTATTAGGTTTTGATTCTCATAAGTTGCTTTGGGAGGCAGTTTTGGACTAACACATAGGATGAAAATAGATTTAAATAAATGCAGGTGCTGAGGATAAGCAAGAGAGAACATTTGTGGCCTCATCCCCTGCTTTGAAGTTTCTCAGAAGCATTTGAATAGCCACTGTTCCCAGTGGGTTACTGGACTAGACAAAGGACCAGAGAAAGGTAAGGTCTGAGCCTTTAAAGTCACAAAACCACTTCTATGATTCTACAGATCTTCTTCGTGGTCTCTGTACATCACACCTATGGGATCCGGTGCGCCTGCGCTGATCCGATTGGTGATGTAGCAAAGCTGGACGGGATTTTCACACCCTCGTCCCCCAGTATGTGCAGGAACCCTACCACACATGCCCAAGGGGCAGGGTGCAGACATCCCACCAGTTCTCTTCTGACTGCCGCACTGCTAATAGCTCTTCTTCGTCAGTCAGTGAGATTTACCTCAGCTACCTTTCTTCGGGAAAAATTTCCTTTTTTCTTCATTTGGACTTTACTTTTTGTTCTTTCTTTGTCCTTTTTACTGTATAAAAAAGAGAGAGAAAGAGAAGTTGATTTTTTCTCTCCTCAGTTGGCCTCGGCCTCCCCCCCCACCCCAGACCTCTTTTTGTCCATTGGTCTTAGTCTTGGTTTATGGCTAAATATTGGGGATTTTTTAAAAAGGTGCTCAAACTGTGGAAGCAAGCTCACACCTCTGGACAAACACTCTTTGTATGGCCTCTGTTTGGGGGGAGGCCCACTGCCCAGATTCCTGCCCTCATTGTGCTAAGTTTTTAAAAATCGAGCTGCTAGACTCTGGGTTGCCCTCTTGGAATCTGCGCTGACCCTGCTTGCTGTGCAAAATGGCCTCAGAAGTGCCCGAAGCCATCACCATCGATGGTGCCGATCACCTCCACATCGACCTCCGACATTGGTCCATCGGTGTTTAAGCACTCTATCCTGATGGCTCCTTGGGTCCAGCAACATTTTCAATATCTTTATGGTGCCTTTCCTCTGCCTTCAGCAATGCCTTGGCTAACACCGGCGAGGTACTCTGACTGGGACCACTGTTCCTTTCCACATCACTCCTGTTCACCTCGTGATCATCGCCCAGTTCCATCTGCGTTGATATTGTGGCCTCCAATACTGACCCCTCCATGTCAGTCATCTCCTCAGCATCGATTGCCTGCTTCTCCGCCATGAGGCCCATTGACACTGGTACTGCCATCGACAGTGGGCCCCATTCCGATTTCTGCCTCCTCTGCCTCTTCTGAGGTCGATTCTGACAGGGCGGGTTCTGACACTCATAGTTCCCCTGGAGATCCTTCACCTAAACCAATGGTTTCTGATGATCTCCCAGTTTCTCCTTCTGAGGTCCTGACCTCCTATGGTGATGATTAAAGGAATGGCTCATTCCTTAGGTCTCACAGTCGTTCAGCCTCAACCATCAGTAACAGTTGCTGTTTTTGATGTAGTTCAGTTAGACACTTCAACAGCTGTATCTCTACCCATTGCTGGGAGGGCGGGGTATAAATATAATAAATAAATAAATAAAAATACTGTGCTATTACAAGCAGCTAAACTGCCATGAGACAAACCCTTCTCTGCGTCAGTATCCTCTCGCAGGCTGGACCATATGTGTAAAGTGCAAGAGGCAGGCGCTGAATTTCTTTTTACCCATCCAAAGCCAAACTTCATGGTGGTAACATCTTCATCCAAAAGTAAGCGGACACACTCCATACCAGCAGATAGGGAAAGCAAGACGTTGGACTCTTTTGGATGGCGTTTCTATTCAGCTGGCACTCCAGGCATTAAGACCACCAACTACTTGGCCTGCATGGGGTAGGTATCAGTATGGCCTTTGGGAGCAGTTGAGCGACCTCTTTGCTTCTCTTCTTGATGATAAGATTCAGAAAGCTCATAAGAGCCAAAAGGAAGGCCTACTTTTGGCCAAGCAACTAATCAATATCTCCAAAAATGCCTTAGATACCTTTTCTAAGACTATAACATCTGCTATCTCTTTACACCAGTGTGTGTGGCTTCGCACAACCATTCTTCAACAAGACACTAAGGTGTACATTGAAGATTTCCCCTTTGACGGCCAGGGATTTTTCCATGCAACTACGGATACAGTTTTACAGGACATGGATAAAAGTATCAAAGCTTCCTGCACTTTAGGGATGTTGTCCTAATTGAGACCTTACAAACCTAAATCCTGGTTGTGTTCCTGGCCAAAACATCCCCAGATCATTCTTGGCATCCTTGTACTTCTCTAGTGGGAAATTGGCCACCTTATTCTGCCAAGCCTAAGTATGGATCTGGGCAGTCTTCAAACCGCTTCAAGCCCCCAAGGAACATAAACAGGGCCTTTGACTTCCCTGCATTCCAGTATCCTTCCTTCCAATCTCTTTCTGCACCTATCTGCCTCTCTCTTTTTCTCCCAGCCTGGAGGCAGATAACAACAGACAATTAGGGCCTCTCAATCATTTCTCAAGGGTATTCAATAGAATTTGATCAAAGCCATTCCTTATCACCACTCTGCCATCCCCTCCACTCCTGGACAAAAATGCCGTAGAACCAGTGCCTCTCCCATCTTGGGGCCGTGGTTTTTATTCCTGCTACTTCACCGTTCCCAAGAAGGATGGTGGCATCAGACCAATAATGGACCTAAGGGCTCTGAATTCTTTTATCATTTACCACAAGTTCTGGATGGTCTGCCTTCCAAACATCCGTCCCTTACTAAAGAAGAGCTTGTGGATGGCTACGTTATATCTCCAAGATCCCTATTTCCATCTAAACATCCAGCCCGGCCACCACCAATACCTCCGCTTTGCTATCAGACAGGACCACTACCTGTACAGAGTCCTTCCCTTTGGCCTGTCTACTGCCCTGCCCCTGGGCTTTTACAAAGACTATGGTGGTTGTGGCAGCCTTTCTTTGCCTCCGTGGGATCACCATCTTTCCTTATATAGACAGCTGACTTCTTGTAGCCACTTCATGAAATCGTCTTCTACAGAACATTCAGACCACACTCCAACTGCTTCAAATGTTGGGCTTCTGTGTAAACATCGGCAAGTCTCACCTCGTCCCCTCCCAATGGGTGCAATTTATTGGAGCTGTCCTAGACTCCATCAAATGCAGGGTCTACTTACCAAAGGACAGAGCAGAAGCTCTCCGAAGTCTGGCCATGCAGGTTCAGTCTCTTCCCTGTGTTTCAGCCCTCTTGATTCAACGTCTTTTGGGACAGATGGTGGCAACTATCTCGGTTCTAGAGTTTGCAGGCTACAGATGCGATCACTTCAATTGTGGTTTCTGAGATCTTTCAGTCTGACAAGTCAGCCACAGTTCACCCTCCTCCGACCTCTCAAGACTGTTCAGGACTCCCTCATTTGTTGGGGGCTTCCATTGAATCTTCTCACAGGATCCCCCTTCCACCCACCAGCCCCACAGTTGACCATCACAACAGACGCGTCCCTGTGTGGCTGGGGTGCTCACCTCAATGGTCTGTGTGGATGACAGATGGGAACAGCAGTTTCTTCACTACCACATCAATTATCTGGAATTGTTAGCCATAAAATTTGCCTTCCAATCCTTCCAGCTGCTGATTCCGCGGACATCCATTGTAGTTCTCACTGGCAATACTACTGCACTGAGTTACGTTAACCGTCAAGGCAGGACTGTATCTCATCAAATTTGTCGCCTAGCTGTGGACCTCTGGGACTGGTGCGTAGCCCACAACATTCACGTTTCCACCACACACATCCCAGGGATCCTGAATGTGGAGGCCTATCTACTCAGCAGAGGGAACGTCTTTCCACAAGTGGCAAATGAACTGGCTTTACTTGAAACCACTTTTCCGCTGCTGGGGACATCTGTCAGTGGACGTTTTTGTCTCCAGACTGAACAAGAAATGCCCCCTCTTCTGTTGTCAGGGGGGTCAGACCTGCAGTCGCTCGGTGACCGTCTGCTCTACCCCTGGAACCATGATTTTCTATACCTGTTTCCTCCTTTTCCCCTACTCACCAAGGTGGTTCACAAAATTGTATGGGAGGAAGTGAACTGCATCTAGATCATGCCTTGGTGGCTGTGGCAAGTTTGTTTTCCCTTCCTGCTGCACCTTGTCAGTGAATGCCCCCATCAGTTTCTGTCGGCTCCCAACCTTCTGTTTGCGTCAGGTGGCTTTTTACATTACCACAGTGTTCCACAGTTGAAATTGACATCATGGAGAATAACCTCCCTACCTTCCCCAACCGCGTCTCCAAGGTACTATTGAACTGTCGTAAATCATCCACTTGAAAGTCCTATTCCTGCAAATGGCTGAAGTTCCTTTTGTTCCTCAGACCTACTCATCCCGCTCCCCGTTCGGCTGGCCTTAGTCGTACCTTTGACTTTATTTTGTCATTGGCTGGCTCTGGACTTTCTCACTCCTCCTTGCGAATTTATTTAGCAACTGTTTCAGCCCACCACTGTTCTGTGGATGGTTATACAGTTTTTTCTCACCCTGTTACTAAACGTTTTTTGAGGTCTCCTCCACCTCTATCCTCCAGTTAAAGTTCCCGTTCAACTTTGGGACCTCCCTCTAGTGTTACACCATCTGACCAGGAAACCCTTTGAACCACTGGCCATTTGTGCTTTCAAGTTGCTCTCCTGGAAGACAGCCTTCTTAGTGGCGATCACCTCAGCTAGAAGGGTGAGTGAACTCCTTGCCCTTAGATACAATCCTCCGTATCTCCAATTTTTGCCTAATGTGGTTCACCTTGCACCAGATAGTTCTTTCCTTCCAAAAGTTGTGTCAGAATTCCATCTGCATTCTGATATCTTCCTCCCAAACAAATTTTCTCCACTAATTAGATGTGAAATGGGCATTGCTTTTTTACCTAAAACAAACTCATGACGCTCGCAAGGACCTTTTTGTGTCATATGACAGTCACAGGTAGGGGTGGATTAAAGCTCACTGGTGCCGTAAGCACTGACCAATCTTGGTGCCCCCCTCCTTTCCACACTGACCCAGTCCATTTTAGTTGTTGACCTGTCTGACCAGATATACAATGCAGGTTGTAGCAGTACAAAATTTATTCATATGATAACACAATATACTGTACAAACTAAGCCAAGCTTTGGCTACATAGAGTTCTACAAAAATGCAATACAACATCTATTTTAATATTTCACAAGTTAAATGTATCAAAGTTCCATTTCAGTTCCATTTCATTTTTGCAAAATCACTGATAACATCCTCAAAATTAATACTTCTCAGAATGTCTGCTTCAATTGTTAATATACACAGTGAGTTGAGTCTTTCTTGAAGCATAACTGATCTATTTGGGTTTTTTACACATTTCTGTTTGCACTAGTTTTATCAGGTTTTTTTTTTACAAATCTTCATTCATATTTTTTTTCCTTTTCACCCTTTTCCCAACTTTGTGGTGCCCCCTTTGGCCCTGGTGCCCTAAGCGTGTGCTTAGTCTGCTTAATGATTAATCTGCCACTGGTCACAGGATAGGCACTAAAATTACTGCTCAAAGGCTTTCTAAATGGGTTGTTGGCACTATCCGTCTATGTTACATGCTGACTAAATGCTCTCTCCTGGGACCTCTGTGAGCTCATTCCACGAGATCGTTGGCCACTTCTACGGCTTTCCTAAAGGCTGTTCCACTCTCTGACATTTGCAATGCTACGAGTTGGGCAGCTCCTAACACTTTCATCAGGCACTACGCCCTAGATGTTTGAGCTCAACAGCTGTCTACGATGGATCACCTGAACTTATCTTTGGCGATGCAGTAATGATCTGCCAGCGCCCTCCTCCAGGTGAGCCACTGCTTGCTATTCTCCATAGGTGTGATGCTCAGAGACCACAAAGAAGATAAACAGGTTGCTTACCTGTAACTGATGTTCTTAGAGTAGTCATCTGCGCAGTCACACCACCCGCCCTTCCTTCCCCACTGCTGTCAGCTCCACTTTGGCTTTCTTGGTGGCACAGTGGTCAAAAGGAACTAGTGGGATGTCCACGTCCCACCCCTTGGGCATGCATGGTGGGATTCCTGCGCATGTCTGAGGACAAGGGCACGAAAATCCCATTCAGCTTTGGTACATCATTGATCAGATCAATGCAGGCACACTGGATCCCATAGGTGTGACTGTACAGATGACCACTCGAAGATCATCAGTTACAGGTAGGCAACCTGTTTTTACTACTGCAACAAAACACCCATTTCACAGAAAGCAGACTCGTTAATTTCTTACCTAGATCATTCATAAATCAGTGTCCTGCTCAAATGAATATTTCTCAGTGGTAAAGAATATGTTGTATTTGGTGCAGAAATTATCTTCCTGAGGTGTACTAATCCATGATTCTCTAACTTCAAATTTAGACTAGGGGTGTGCACAAAAAAAGATTTCAGTTTTTTAAAAAGAAGTTGATAATTTTAAAAAGTAAGGCCTGTCGCCATAACTAGGAGGCTACAAGTTTATTCTTGTTAAAAAAACGAAAGCTAGGAATTCAGAGAACCTGATATTCAGATTTTTAGATCATTATATCTCTATAACCGAATTTAATTGGTGGCAAAAAAAAAAACAGACAAAGCTCTGAGGTGTGACAATGGCTGCTGCTGGGGGACTGAGATAGGAACCTTCAGGAAAACCTGCCTTCTGAAAATTCCCCTCGCTGCTGCGCTGTATTGGCAGCTTGAGCAGCAACAAAGAAACCACACAAGCCTGTTTCTCTGTAGAGACCACCTCTGCTTAGGATGGTGCTATGAGAAGCTCTTTCCTTCCCCCTTCTTTTTCAAGGCCATTACCAACACCGTTGTTATCTTGTTCATGCCACCTCCGTTTGGCAGCTCTGGATATTGTTAAGTGATTTATTGAAAATAAAAGTAAAAATGGTGCTTTTTGTTGTAGCCCTGATAATATGGGGCTTCTTGACCCAGCGACCAGCGATGGACGTGTTATTTTCTTCTTGCCGTGGCAGAAGATGACCATTGCTGGCACCACAGATACTGCCACTGAAGTCACACATCACCCAATTCCTACAGAAGAAGATATCAACTTCATCTTGACAGAAGTGCGCAACTATCTTAGCTGTGATGTTGAAGGTAACATTAATACTACTGGTCCTGACAAGTTTATGACGTTGTTTCTGATACACATAGGTATTTCTGTGAGTCAGTGATGTCTCGTTGATGCTGCTTCAGTTGTCCATTATACTGTTCTGATGATGCACCATTCATCTAGCTGACTGTTTTGTTATATCTGTAATTTACCCTTCCTCCAATAAGCTCAGAGTAGCATTTTAGCATTACACAGACTTAGTAAGGGGAGGTTGGATTGAAAAATAGATTAACTAGGAAGTATGGGCGTCTTCACACATTTTTTCCCAGTCACCATCTGAATTTCTACCTTTGTTCCATCAGTTATTTGCACAGTAAATACGTAAGCTTGGATCCCACCAAAAATCTCTGCTGACTAAAGGTTTTCCTTTAGCACCATGGCTACTCTGCCTCCCTCTTCCTGCTGCAGTCCAAAAAAACTCTACTCCAGGTGGATGGAATTTTGAGCCCATTTGAGCAACTAAGAAGTTATGTTGGAGGAAGGCTCCTTGAGGGAACACTGGATCTATGCCAACACGCCATCTACACTTTATGTATTTACCTAATGAAACATCAGTGTGGCCACTGTATAAGACAGCTTAGTATGGGGATCTGAAGTCAAGTTTTCTGTAACAAAGCCCTTTATCCTAGCCACTAAATCAACTGGATGATAAAGCACACCTGCTCTTGTTTTTTTTCTGTCTGATATGCTTGCTCCGGGTAACACTCACAACACTACTTTTGTCAGATATACAATTTAGATAATTTATCTGGAAACAACTTCTCCACATAACAAATGTAATTAAGAATTGTATCCCGACCAGTAAGAATGGAATTCTATTTATCGTAATGGTTATATCTAGTAGGAAAATGGCTGGCTCCAGTATGATGATGAGACCAGCAAAATGGGGCCATTTGTGTATGAGTTAGGGGCTTCCTCATACACGTGGTTTCTGCAGGTGTGCTAAAAAATATCCTTGAATGGTCTCGGACTGATCATTCCTCAGAGGCACAGAATTTTGAGCATTAGAGAGTCACTTGAAAGGGGAAAGTGTGTAGAATTAGCCTCCTCAAGCCTTTGAGAATTTGGAGAAGCTCAAAGCAGAGGTTTTACAAGGTAGGGTGGCATTTCCAGATTGTTTTTTCTTGCTGTGAATATTAGAGAAGAAGAAGAAGAAGAGATTGGATTTATACCCCGCCCTTCACTACCTGAAGGAGTCTCAGAGCGGCTTGCAATCTCCTTTCCCTTCCCTTCCCTTCCCCAAGATACCTTGTGAGGTAGGTGGGGTGGAGAGAGCTTTCTTGAGAACTGCCCTTGAGAGAACAGCTCTGGAAGAACTTATGACTGACCCAAGGTCACACCAGCAGCTGCATGTGGAATAGTGTGGAATCAAACCTGTTTCTCCCAGATTAGAGACCATGTGCTTAACCACTACACCAAACTGGCTCCCAGTTTATTATCACTAAAAAAAACCCAAGGTATTTCATCCATATGAAGAGACTTTTTTAAAAAAGTTGATGGAAACTTTTAAATAGAAAGTAGATATTGAAGACATAAGGACACTGTGATCATATTGTGACCCATTTTTCATCCCATGTAGTTTCAGTGTTTTTTGTTTGTTTTTGAGTTAACAATATTTAAACATAAAACTGTCCTGCTGCCTTCAGCTTTTAGGGCAAGATATGAATCAATGAAAAAAGTCATCTCCTCCCTCTTTGCTTCTAGAAACACCAACAAGTAGATCTTGGGGGAACGAACATGGTTCATATGGCTTTATTTATTTATTTAAAATATATATGGTTATAAATAAAGGGCATTAAAGAGTCCTGGTGATTGCCCAACCAGATTCAGTGTTAAGAGACATAAGAAGTTTCAGATTTCATTATCAAGCCTCTGAGTTATCCAGTCCCTTTAAAATTATTCTATAAAAAGCCTTGAACTCTGAGTTGCCCTTTCTAGGTATTGACAGAGGCTGAATATTCATATTCAGAAACCTTCTCTTCACAGACAGAAAATTCTAGATTGCTTGTTTGTTCTTCCTTGAAATGGGTAATTGATAGTTCTGTTGTTGTTGTAGCCGTTAAAGAAAAATGGTCTACAGGAGGAAGGAAAAAAACTACCATTAGGTCCCTCGTGCAGAAATTAATAAAAGAGCTGTTGTTTGTCAGACAGGGTGGATGGTTATACTAAGCTGTGACTCGGAGAATTGATTAGCATGGAATTTTTTTCAGGGCAGGTTTGCAAAACTAGTTGTCTTGAGTGTTAAAATGCTTTTGAAAGTAACCAAACTGGGTTGCACACTGTTTTCCACATGTGTAATTAGTCGTGTTTATAGATTGTCTGTTAGAGAATTAACAATTGTGCAGGCCATATCAACTCACTGCAGACCTGCCTTTCTGCTGCCAAAGACAGTGGCAGGGTTATCAACTTACACAGGCTTGGATGTGTTCCAGCTGTTTAATTATAGTGTCACACATGCTGCTTTTTCTAGTTTCATTAATTTATAAATGTAATATGGTATCTTATTTTTGTGATTAGCACTTCATTTTGGTGGGTTAAATGTGCTGGCAGAACATTGATTTTTCAGATCTATTCTCTGTTCTTTTGGGATATTTTTACCAAAGCATTATTGATTTTTTTTTCTGTTAACACTCCTGTGCCAGCAGTATCTTTAAACCATATACCCCCAAAAAGCTTTTGTGTAAGACATTTTTATCCATTGTATACTAGGGAAGACACCACCCCCCCCCAAATTAGTTTACAGACTTCCTTATGTGTGCTTTGTTTGGGGAAGGGTAAATAGTGAAGTATCAACTTTGCAGGAAGGAAAAGAATGTGAAAATGACAAAGCAGGCCCCTGGGTGGGCTGCAAATTTTAAAGTGTCACATGGGTTTCTCTGGTAGATGAGCATTGATACTTTCCTGTCATTAAAAAAAAATAGTTCAACAGATGCAAACTCTTCTCGTGCAGGAATGCTTGGTGTATTTTTGAGGGCTATTTGGGTAATTTGGAGTATATAGCTTTGAAACATAGTAAAAGCCTTAAGTGAGTGGAAAGAGATGGGGGGGGCATTGACATGTTGTCATGCCTTTCTAGGAGTTACCATAGACTTTCAGCCGGTTCCTAACAGATATGACACCACTTATGGGTTTTCAGAACCATTTGAACTAGAGCCTATGGAAGAATAGCAGAAGGATTGTAGGAATGGGTTCCTGTTCAGAACATTCATACTGGAAAGAAAGCCATACAATTAAATGTATTTTAACCACACTAGTTTAATGAGCCAGTTTTTCTTTTTAAAAAAGTTTTATTTACAAATGGGGGAAAAAGAAATTTACATCAAATAAAAAATGAGAAGTGAAAAAAGAAATCCAAAATAAAAATAATATTACAGTAATATTATTAGCAGGAGAAAAGGCAGCCTGATCTTGGAACCTAAGTGGGGTCAATACTTGGATGGAAGACCACCAAGGAAAGTTCGGCAGAGGAACGCAATGGCAAACCATCTTTTCTTCTCACTTGTCTTGAAAGACCTTTGCTGGGGTTGCCATAGATTGGTTGTGATTTGACAGCATATATGTACACCCATAATATTATTAGCATCACAATTTAGCTAATATTCAAGTTAGATCTCTTTATAAAACACATAAAATAGTTAGGAGAATTTAAGTGTAATGATATTGGTAGCATAAATACTGATCTGTTATGGAGAATACATATTAATTTACAAACCAAAAACAGATTAATAGTTACAATAGAAACTACTTGTAAAAAAGGTCAAAGGTTAATGTTCAAAAGTTTTGGATATAAATACTCTTTAAACCATATCCAGTTACTCCCAGGATGGTTGTATTTCTTATGCATTTCTCTTACCCAAGTTAACCAAGGGATTTTATCCATTTTTGCCAGATCAAGTAATTTTATAAACTTAATTTTTGTCTGGCTAAATTGTAACCTTTCAGTGTTGTTCAAACAATACCCTAATTGCTACTATCATGTAGGAAAACCAGACCCCTTTAAAAGAGTCACAGTAAAGAGACATGTTTCAGGATCTAAAGCTAAATTTTCTTTTAAGATTTGTTTATTATACTCATAACTTGGCTTCCGAAAGCCATTGCTCTTGGACATAACTACCAGCTATGAAAAAAGTGAACCCTGGAGGCACTGTATGATCAACAGTTTCCAGAAATACTATATATTTTTGCTGTTCTTTGCAGGATTGAATGCCAGTATGATAGCAGCTTGCAGCCATTCTCTCTTGTAGTCAAGTTATATTGATCATACCCCAAATAATTCCCTGATTCTCTGTGTTAAAGTCTGGTTTAAAACTTTCTCCCATTTTAAAACAAAGCCTGTGTTCACTGTTTCACCCCTATTTAACAAAGCTTGATATATTTTGGAAAGAGAGTGATGAACCTTTGATATCAAAGAACTTCTATTCTTGCCAGTGTCTGGAGGCAATCCTGTAGTGGTCATGTGTAGTCATTTAGAAAATGTTTTATCTGAAAATATTGAAAAAGAGGTGGTGTATTTTCAGTGGTCCCATCTTTAATCTTGATCCTGGGTTGTGAGGGGAAGGAAAATTCAGGCAACTTGGAATTACACAAGGCTCACATAAGTTGTTTGATGTGCTTTAGCTTTTAATGACTAGAAATCTTGAGATCTGATGAATGGATCCCTTTGAGTCAACATGCTGGTGTGATTTATGGCAGGTGAAAGATTTATCAATGTATGTGGTAGCTGTGATGTATGAACATCGGTGTTTAAATGAATGTGAACATCTATGACATTGTAATGCTGCTTGGAGTGTATTTTCTTTCTGAACAGGTCCAGCATTTTTTTCTTTTACATAATCATTGATGTTTCCAGCATACTTCTGTTATTATTTTGTTTTTGTTCTTGTTCCAAGGATTTCACAGAAGCATACAAGTTTCATACCCTTCCCTAACTCAATTGTTTAAATTATTGTGATTTAGAAAATGTATATGCCAGTTCTCCAGAGACCTGCTGGAGGTGACTCACAGATTAAAACGATGCAATAAAATTGTAAATTCAAAAGCATTAAAAAAGCCATAAATGCAGAAAAAAACCACTGCTCAGTACTAAAAAGATAATCTGAAAACAATCCTCAGGCTAGAAGCAGCCCATAAAAACAGCTACAAAAAATGAACATTTTAGTACTTAGTGGCAAACCTAGCAGTGGATTACCTTCTTCTGCTCTGTGCCACCTTCCTTAATAACAACGAAGAGCTTAAAACCGTGGGATCAGTGGCAAAAGTCACTGAAACATCCATGGAAATTCAGTACATTGTAAATTAATTACAGTTTTTATACTTAATGTGATTGTTTTTGCAATTAGAAGTATTGATCCTGTTGAAATATATATAGTAATTAAAATTAATATTTTAAAAATACCTGATTGCTATTTAACAATATTTTGTTGATAGACCACATCCTTTGGTTTTTAATCAGCAAAATGTCAAGCCCTCACAACCTGATGAAGTATCTTAGATTACAGATGGCCATTGACTGAACATTACCCAGTCTTTATGGTATACTTGAACCTGGATCTCCCTGGATGGACTCCAGTACTCTTATCTGCTATGCCACACTGGCTCCAATGTTATTTACTAAGATCTTAGGCCTGGTTCAATATCAGTAGGGTGAAGTGATGTGCAGAATGAGCCTAAATGTGATTCTCTTGATTTTAGCTCTCTATCTTTCTGTTTTTCAAGTGTTGAAAGGATTGTGAGAAATCAAGTAAGTAAGTCTGTGTGTTGTACAGGCTGAATCGGAATTCTGCTCAAGACAAATCAGTTGCTGAAGTGGTGTACCACAGTTTTTCCCAAAGCATTGACTTTTGAATTGATAACATAAGTTTGTTATTTATAGCTTCAACGGTTTTCCTGGACACGTTTCTTGTCCCACAGGATGTGCAGGTTGGTAGACCTGCTACACCAGCTCTGCTATTAAAAGTGGAGGTTCTAACAATAAGTCCAATTAAACATCATGAATGAAATAGCAAATGAAAATGTATGAAGCAGGCAGATGCAGTGATGATAAACAGCACTTACAATATTTTGTTGGACTTCTTAAATAGCGTATTACATTTAAAAGATTGCAAGATCAAAGCATTTTTGATAGTTAGTGCTGCAGGACCCAAAAGAAGGCCATTGTCCCAAGTCTTCCATTTGCAGAGCAAATAACATCTGCAGATTTGTCTCTGTGCTTGCCTGTCCTTCACCCTCAACTGCCCAGTATTTATTTCTTGTGTTGCCAGTGTTCTAACAGTTTTATTACTAAATAAATTAATTCACTTAATTTATTTTACTTATTTACCTTCTTTACCAGTTTGTCACTGAGACTCAAGGCAGATTACATGGTGCAAAACAATGTAAAACAATGTAGTCAAATAGCATGAGAGATCTACCAAGCAGTAGGATTACAAAAATAAGAAATAGCACAAAATGTCATTTAATTTATCTCATGTTGTTTTTTTGAATATCCCAAGTTCTATTTTGGAGTGTTCTTTTTGTCATTCTGGTAAAAACATCAGTAGCTAGTAACTGGTTAAAGTAAGGGATTACAAACCTTTAAAGACAAACCAGAGGAGCAGCTGTACCCTTGCTAGAATCTGTTTTCAAGAGAAATATGAGTAAGACCATCAGATGGGGCAGACTTTGCTTCCTTCTGTCTTGGCTGCAAAGAACATCCAGGCAGCCCACTTAAAATGTACCCAGTTAAAAAGTTAAAACAGAATTTTCAAATTTTCTTAACTTCTTCAAGGCCCACTGTCAAATTCTTTTTTTTTTAAGCCAGGAGGAACATTCTGCAGCTTTGCTTCCCAGAGTTTGGCTGGAGAAAACATTCAGCAACTCAAGTCCAGTTTGCACCATTGATCTGTGTAGGGCTAGCGAAACCCAGAATGCACCACACATGTTTAAAATGGCTTGTTTGAATTGTTTTTTCACTCACAATGCTGCCACGCAAACTATAAGATGAAGGTTTGCAGTGTTGTACAAAATGAACATTTGGTCTTGCATAAGACAGAGCAATTAAATGAAATATTCAGCAGGCAAGTGACATAAGAACATAAGAGAAGCCAATGTTGGATCAGGCCAATGGCCCATCCAGTCCAAAACTCTGTCACACAGTGGCCAAAAATACCAGGTGCCATCAGGAGGTCCACCAGTGGGGCCAGGACACTAGAAGTTCTCCCACTGTTGAACCCCCCAACACCAAGAATATAGCGCATCACTTGCCCCAGAGTTCCTATCTGTACCTTGTGGCTAATAGCCACTGATGGACCTCTGCTCCATATGTTTATCTAATTCCCTCTTGAAGCCGTCCATGCTTGCAGCAGCCACCACCTCCTGTGGCAGTGAGTTCCATGTGTTACTTACTCTTTGGGTGAAGAAGTACTCACTTTTATCTGTTCTAACCCGACTGCTCAGCAATTTCATTGAGTGCCCACAAGTTCTTGTACTGTAAGAAAGGGAGAAATGTACTTCTTTCTCTGTCTGCTCTATCCCATGCATAATCTTATAAACCTCAATCATGTCACCCCTCAGCTGTCATTTCTCCAAGCTAAAGAGCCCCAAGCGCTTTAATCTTTCTTCATAGGGAAAGTGTTCCAACCCTTTTATCATTCTAGTTGCCCTTTTCTGCACTTTTTCTAATGCTATAATATCCTTTTTGAGGTGTGGTGATCAGAACTGTACACAATATTCCAAGTGAGATTGCACCATTGATTTATACATGGGCATTATGATACTGGCTGATTTGTTTTCAATTCCCTTCCTAATAATCCCCAGCATAGCATTGACCTTTTTTATTGCAGTTGCACACTGTCTTGACATTTTCAGTGAGTTATCTACTATGACTCCAAGATCTCTCTTGGTCAGTCTCTGCAAGTTTGGACCCCATCAATGTGTATTTATAGTTAGGATTTTTGGCTCCAATGTGCATCACTTTACACTTGACCATGTTGAACCCCATTTGCCATGTTGACGCCCACTCGCCCATCCTCAACAGAAACTGTGTACTTGATTCTTTACAGTGTGGCATATGAACAGGTCCTTAGCCTCCAGTCGCCAAAGTTCTTGCTATGCCAAGAAGATGCTGGAGACAGAAAGACCTTGATAGAATTGGGGCTTTTCTGCATTCTTGTGTTGCTTTGGGGTTTTTTTCCTATTCTGTTCCTTACATGTTTTGCTCCCTCTAGTAGTCAGTTCGATAATCAAGATTACACAACTTTATGTCCAGCATAAAAAGCTGCAATTTAAATCTGCAGTGAGATATGCTGGACATCAACCAGTGTAATATCAAATTGACCACTAGAGGGAGGAAAACACTCATGGAACAGGGGGAAACCCCAAAGCAAAAGGAACACTCAAGGGAGGAAAATGAGAATGTGGTAAAGCCCTTGTTCTTTATTTCACTCTAACCAGTCTTGTATCAAGTGTTAATCCCAGTTGTTATCCACATCTATTAGCCGATGATGTGAATGATCCTCCCCTTATAAATTCCTTTTGCGTTCCAGTTACTTATTCCAAAAGAGTTGTAACTGCCATGATGAAACTTCAAAAATTATCTCTAAAATGGCAATTTTAAATGTATTTCTTGAAAATAAGTTCCAATGAAATCAATGTGTTTGTGATTGTGGTGCCAGCCTGGAATGGACAAATATTATGTGTTTGCATATGAATATTCCTTGCAAATGATATCATGGAACTATTTTACTGTGTAGTAACAATTTTTAACTAAGGATATAATACTCAATTTTACATTGGATTCAGAAGCCTAATTAATTTGTGTATTTGTGTATTTTAGTTGAGCATAAGCATTTCATTTGCAGTTTCTTGCTTTGAAAAATGTAATCCCTGTGTGTGAGGAGAAAGATTAATTCAGTCTCTTTCAAATATTTAAATAGAAGATTGGAAACAAGCATAGCAAATGGGTTTTTTGGTGTGTTAGGAGTTTTTTATAATAAACAAAGATGTCAGCTGTATCAGTTCTGTTTTAAATGGTAAGATGGACCAGAAATTACAAGTAATAATAGTGACTGATTATTATAATGAGTCAATGGTAAATCAAGTGAAATAGTTTTGAGCTACATACTTAGGAGCTGTGTGGAAAAGTTAACTTTTTGGTCCAGCAGTATTTGTGCATGGGGATGTGTGATTACAGGTTAGATTGATTACTAAAAGTTAGTGTAAACTTATTATACAGTCAGCCACTTGGCTGGGATAAGTAGTATACAATTTCTAAAGGTTTTCAGGGAATAGATTTTAAAACCATTCAGTGATGGAAAGGTACTGTAACAGAAAGACCAAAATGATTGTTCAGATTTGAGAGGTTTTCGTTATTAGTTTAAATTACTCCGCAATCACCCCTTTTCTAATATGAGTAAGCCCCTAATTTCATTACAGTGTTGTGAATGTTATTGTATGGTTCTTAGTATTAGGCTTTATTGCATCAAGAGATGCAATTATATTAGACTTACACCTTTCTTTTTCTGTTACCTTTTTGTCAGTAATATTTGTAGAGCTAGCAGTAATGCTTCTTCAAGATAATATTTAAAGATTTGTGGTGTGGTTTCTTCTTGTACCCATTAAAAATATTATTTTTAACGTCATTCAAGAGGTCATTTCTGATGGAACTCCCCCCCCCTTTTGCCTACAGTGAGGAGAGGTGATGTCCTGGCAGCATGGAGTGGTATTCGCCCTCTTGTGACAGATCCCAGCTCTAAAGACACCCAGTCCATATCTCGGAATCATGTAGTCCATGTTAGTGATAACGGCCTTGTGACTATAGCAGGTAATTTGTCCTTCATTTCTACTTTTTATCATCTCCTCCATAGATAATACTTGATTTGTTGTGTAACTTCAATGTTTTCATTATATTTAGACAGAAGGTTTCAATTCTGAACAAGTAGGACAATTATTGGGCAGTTAAAGGTGGCAGCCTAAATTAGTAATTTATTCTGTATGTTTTAAATAAGTCTTGGAAGGTAAATGGAGAAACGGTATGCTGTGGAAGCATATAGTTAACACTGTAAATTATTACTTGCAGGTGGGAAATGGACAACCTATCGCTCAATGGCTCAGGATGCCATTGATGCTGCTGTAAATGCCCATAACCTCCATGCAGATTCATGTAAGACAGTTGGACTCTTTCTCCAGGGTGCAGATGGCTGGAGTCCTACCCTTTATATTCGACTGGTTCAGGACTACGGACTTGAAAATGAGGTGAGGCTTTGTGATGCATGACTGTTTTAGTCCATGTTGTGTATAGTTCCTTTTCTGTTCCACTAGACTTAACCTGTGACAACAGTAGAGATCTTGGGTGTTGATGATAGTGAGTATACTGAGCTGCCTACTATGCCTAGGTAGCTCCTCCTTCTCTGCTCTGGCTATCCTGGGATCTAAACTATATGCTAAATTGGGGATCCATGTTCTAATTCCCTGATATGTAATTCAGTCATAAAAAGCTGTGGTGGGCCCTAATGTAGATTGTAGCTATGGTGCTGGGAAAGGGGGGCTTAACCCTCTTTCCCATCCCTGTGCTGTTTTCCTGATCAAAAAGCTCCCCTGGCCCTCCCAGGTTCTCTTTGCTCCAGCAGGCAAAAATTGTAGGCACTAAACAGTTACTTCTTTTCTTCCTCTCTCTTGGGGCTTAAAGCAAGGAGCCCTTTCATTGGGGCAATATGGTGAATGGAGGGGAAAGAGGTAACCTTTCTTCTCAGTTGTCATGTCCCCAATCCATATCGGGAATCTACCATGGCTGCTTCTAGCATGGTAGGATCTCATCACCAATTCCCACGTTGTGTGTAGTTTGGCTCTCAGAATGTTCTGAGGCCTGTCAAAACTAGCAAAGAATGATTGGTCTGGCTTGGCGAAGGGTTAATGAGAGTTGGATGGAAGAGAACAAGTTGAAGTAGATGGGCATTCTATATTTTTTCTCACCTCCAACTGAAAACCTCTCTTTTGGACATCAAGTTGACAGGCCTATACCTAATTTAGTATATGGATCATAATTATTATTTCAAGATGATGGAATCATGTTGTCTGACCATGAATCCTTGTGTGTGTGTGTGTGTGTGTAAACAGCTGTGTTCTTTTGTTGTTAAAAGCCTCTGTGTAGGTCCAGTTTCCCAGATCTTAGTTTGCAATTTAGTTGTGTGTACATATGTGTTTCTTTGTAACCATGACAGTCTTGAGCCTTTGAGCTTCCCAGCCCCGGGCAAATCTATTCTTCCAAAGTGTACACAGTAGCAGAAAGCTTGAAGCGTCATTAGTCACTGTTCTGTTGATACATGCATAGCAGCATTAGCGCTGGCCTAAGCATTCTCAGCGTGATGAGTTGCCTCCCACCCCATCCAAATCTAATACCTTCTTCAGTCTGTTAGTTAATAGGCAACTGGAGAACTGACAAGAATGGCTCACGTTGAGATTGACCTGCACTCCAGAAAACACCAGCTGGTAAAGCAGTCACTCTCCATGTTCTTATTTCCTTAGGTGGCTCAGCATCTTGCAGCTACGTATGGAGACAAGGCTTTTGAAGTGGCCAAGTTAGCCCAGGTTACTGGAAAGAGGTGGCCGATTGTTGGAAAACGGCTTGTATCAGAGTTTCCTTACATTGAGTCTGAGGTATGACAGTGAGGCTTCCGGGCCTTGCCCTTGGCTATTGATTTGTTTTAAATATGCTGTTTTCTTGAAGATATATAGCTCAGCTTATTCCATCTTAGAAAGTTGCAGCTCATAATGTAATGTAGTGTAGAGACTGAATTGTGAGCTAGAAAGAGCTTGTTTCAGAACTCCTCTCCTCTTCCTTAAACTCATAGGATGGCTCTAAACAAGCTGCTGTCTTTCAGCTTTTGATACTGTATCTTGTCTGCAGAATGGGGTTGGTAATTTTGACCTATGCTATATAGTTGTAACAGTTGTTAGGATAATGTATGTGCAGTGCTCTGACTCCACTAAAGTGCTGGATAAATGCTGCTTATTATTTAATCTCCTAGCCCTGTTTCTTCCCTTAGGGACAGATGTGGAACAGGGTGTTCTATAGAAGCTGAGGGAGTGATTATAGTGGTGTATGGGCAGGTTGGATAGAGAAACAGCAGCAAAAATGTGCATGTATGCTTATGCGTGTGCATCTAGGTAGGAGATGTATAAGAGCTAGGTTTGCCAGCTGACCAGGGTAGGTGTGGGTGGGAAAATTGCCCGTGCAACTCTAGTATATAGAACTCATCAGGCAGCTTTGTCCAGAAACCACATAAATATCTTTGCCAGCCATCAAGCTGCTATGAAGGCACATTGAAAAGCTGGCAATCCCCTTAGGAACCTGATAGGGTTGGGAAGAAAGGACACAGGAAGTGGAGGAGAAAGATGACTTATACCTAGTGAGGCAGAGGTGGTGGAACATCTAAAAATTTTAGAAGGGCATTGCTGTTCCGTACAGGAGATCTGTATCTGATCTAATTGAAAACCCGTCTCAGAAAACAGCAGGAGTTATAAATTCTGAATACGTTGATAAAAAAAAAGTTTGGTCAAGCCACAATTCCAAATAGATAGATTCCAGTGAGTAACAGTATTGGTCTGAAGCAGCAGAACAAAGTTCAAGTCCAGTGGCACCTTTAAGATCAACAAAGTTTTATTCAAAGTATGAGCTCATCCCTTGAATAAAACTTTGCTGGTCTTAAAGGTGTCACTAGACTCGAACTTTGTTCCACAATTCCAAATGTATCTTTTCCTGTAATTCAGGATAATAAAAGGAAAAGCAGAAACTTACTGTAATTTTAGTGAGAGTTGAGTTACATGGGCCAAGATGGTATGCACTTGATAGTGGAATAACTTCATCTTAAACTGTTGTTGGTATACCTTGCACTTTTCCACCAGTGTTAATTTCTCTGTCCTATGCCAGACTCTCAGGATTAAATTGGCCTTTAGAATTGTCCATTCAAATATTGTAGGTTGAGTATGCAATCCAGGAATATGCCTGCACTGCGGTGGATATCATTGCTCGTCGCACACGCTTAGCCTTCCTGAATGTGCAAGCAGCTGAGGAAGCCTTACCAAGAATCATTGAGATCATGGGGAAGAAACTCAAATGGAGCGAGCATAAGAAAAAGGTACATAGGAGGTCATTTGTTTCACAACAGGGCCTTTTCCAGAGGTGCAGGCCAAGGTGGTGGAAAGGAAGAAGGGAATTGGGTCCCTGAGTTTACTGAATGACTGAGTATTGCCTTATGCATTCCTTTTCTGCCCAAGTCTGGGGACCAGTTTACTCACTGGCACATTTCTAAATATCTGTGCACTTTGAGGAGCAGAACTTTTCAGTTTCTTTCTGCTGCAGTCCACTAAGCACCCCCCCTTCCCCATTTTTGTTCCTGGGTATGAGCAGACCATCAGGAAAACCACATGGGTCAAGATGGGAGCTTGTAGTGGGGCAGGAGAATTGGCAGAAATCTTTACACCCTCTTCTTTGAACAGAAATACCATTCCGTCAGAGGAATTGTGTGATTGGATGCATGTCATTGTGTTTGCTAAAATTAGCCTTCCTGCACCTAATAGTTACCTTCTCTTTCATTAGGTTTGCAAGTATTAACTGTGTGTATCAGGGCTATGTGACTTTCTGGGCTCTCCACTCCATTTTTTCCAAAAATTCTGGGGCACAGTGGAAACCAAATTCAAACATACTTTGCTGAATTAGATCAGTAGTGCATCTCATCCAGCTTCCTGTTTTACACAGCAGCCAACCAAATGCACCCATAAGTCCAGCAATTAGGGTACAGTGGCCGAAGACACCTCCCCCACACACCGGGCATGTATTTAGAGGGTTACTGCTTCTGAACATTTAGGTTCCATTTAATCATGGTTAATAGCTGCGGTTGATGGACTTATCCTCCATGTATTTGTGTAACCCCTTTTACAGCCACCTGAATTAGTAGTCATCGATAAATGCTGTGGCAATGAATTCCACAAGTTAATGTCTCATTCAGTAATCAAGTACTTTATTCACCTTGAATTTATTACCCACCAGCATCACTGGGTGCCCACAAATTCTAGTATTACAGGAAAATCAGAAAACTTTCTCTCAGCTTTTTCCATCACATGAATAACTATATGAGCCTCATGCCCCTCCTTAGATTCATCTTTTCTCTGAAGTAAAAAGCCTCACACTCATTAAATCTGACAGATCCAGTCCACATGTTGAATACACACACACTCTTCTTTTGTAGTAGCAGGATCAGTTGCTGAGCAGATGTCGTTCCTAGTTTTTTGCTTATAGTTTGGGGTCTAGTGATAAATCTGGGGGCGGGGAATTGAAAATGTCTGAATGTCTGTTTAATGTACTTGGAAGTCAGTATGTGTTAAGACATTTCTGATAACATATTTGACGTGTGTGCCATTAGTTTTGTAGGACTTCCTGTGGAAAGGATTTCATTCCCAAAGTAAAGGATTTTATCTACAGGTTCTTCCTCTGGATATGTTGGGTTTTTTGGCATATTCAGTGCACCATTTTAAAAAAGTTTCAGAACAGAGTAGGTGATTTGAAGATGACAAACTCCCAGCATAGGTTTTTTTCTCTGACAGCTTGAAGAGAGTAATCAACAAATGCCAGCGGCTTGGCATTAAAATCTGCAATTCGCCACCACTTAGGATATTTATTGTAGCCATAAGATACCTGCTTTAAATTAAAGGCCATCTCTTGGCCCTTCGTCTGCAAGCACAAGTCTTGCTGGCATCGCTGTGAGTTGCATGTGTGGACTGAGGGCACGATACAGCCCTAAAAAAACCTTTACCTTGCACGTCTCTCAGAGTAATTACTGCTTGATAATCAACGCTTGTACAACTGAACCAGTGATCTAGCTGAAGCATGAAATGCTGCCTAATCTTAATTACCTTGTTCACCTTTAAGCACTTTTTGGTCATCAACTGCTGATATTCCTCTAAGGACCAGCAATTATAATTAAGTGAAAGGAGCCAATAAAACATTACAGCAAGGAAAAAATTCAGAATGTAAATATTTGCTGTTACCCTAGAGCTGAGATACTGTTCTGCTGTCCCTTGTTTAGGAAGAGCTTGCCAAAGCGAAGAAGTTTCTGTACTATGAAATGGGCTACAAGGTACGGTCAGAGCAATTGACGGATCAAGGTGAAATCACTCTGACACCAATGGATATTGAGAGGTAAATAGTGGACAAACAAGTTCATATTCATCTCTGAGATCTGGGTATAATGTACAAGGAGGCAGGGTAGGGAAGTAGCAACTACAGACAAGCAAGCTTGGATTACAGCGGTGAGCCCTCTTTATTTCATTTTGGTATTAATGAACACGCTGCCTTGTCAGTATCTTTGACATGTTCACAGTCACTTTTTGAATGATTCTTTCCCTGCTCCTTGATAGACCGAGCGGGTTATGCACTATTTAATTTGTGTCCTAATACAGGATTGATGAGATCAACTTATGAGGCAGTCTTTTTCCTCAAAGGATTGGTCAACAACTAGCCCCATTGTTCAGGGCTTCAGGCTGCTCCCCCCATCCCCCGTGCAACTTCCAAGCCGGTATCTGCAGATTGCAGACAGTGAACATGTAACCTTAAGAGTACAAAGTATTGTGTGCTGTTGCCAAACTGTGTCCCATTCCCCTAGTTATAGGCTCTTTCTTGCCCACTATATGGAGAAGTCAAGATGGTATAGCATCAGTTTTGGGGAAAGTTGTGGGATGAATAAAACTCAAAAGTAGATGGATCAGAGTTTGATACTATACTGGGACAATTATCAGCTTACAAGTATAATAACATGGGAACATCTCATGGCTTTGGGTGAGGCTGGTTATTTTTTCAATGTAGATCTTTCTCAATCTTTCAGATATAAAAAGAGGTTCCACATGTTTGATAAGGACTGCAAAGGTTTTATTACTATATTGGATGTACAGCGTGTGTTAGAGGTAACATTTTACTTACCTTAAAATATATCAGATATTCCTGGTGTGGTATTAATAGTGTTTTTGTTAATCCAGGCATGGTTTTTTTCTTCTTCCCTATATTTTATTAGAGCATCAACCTTCAAATTAATGAAAGTGCACTCCATGAGATTTTGAATGAAGTGGATTTGAACAAAAATGGGCAGGTTGAACTCAATGAGTTTTTGCAGGTGAGTGCATCTTTTAAAAAATATACTGGAAAGAGCACAGAATCAGTGTTTTTGGCTGTGTCATTACTGATCATTGAACAGTGTTCATCAATACTGTAAAATGACATATGTATTAATATCTGGTTCCTAAACATGCTACTGTAACACAAGGCCAAAAAATACTTATTTAGATTCAGTTCAAAGAAATAAATATTCCTATGCTCAAGAAAATAAGGCACACTGTTCTGTCTGATATCTTTACCTTCAGTGTGCACCTTTTTCCTAGTATCTTCCTCTGATTCCCTGGACATGAGATGGTGATACGGCTTTCATGGAGTAAAATAACAGGGAAGAGAGACAGAGGCTTGGTTCAGACATGTATTGATTGGCCCCAAGTTTTACTTGGGAGAACTGGCATGATCACTCTTCATCTCTAGTATCATCCTTAAGTACCGTAGAGTTCCAGACCAAGTTCAAAAATATAGTGGGCCAATTGGCATCATTCTGCCAGAAGAATTAGAAAAGGGAGGAGGGATTTTAAATGGTGTCAGAGTAGCTTTTCAGGGGCTGCAGTGGAGTGGAGGTGGAAAACCTACAATACAAGTCAGCATGTGTCATCTTATGCGAAGGGCGCTCAGTCTGCTCTCCTATGAGAGCAATTAATGTCAGTCCAGCCTCTAGCTTGTTTATTACAAGCAGTTAGGCTTTGGAATCAAAGTCCTTGAGGTATACAGGTCTTATAGTCCACCTTTCTTGCTGACACTTGAGACAGATTACAAAATTAGAAAAATAATGTAGTAAAGACAAACAATATAAGACATACCATAAACAATATGACAACTGGATTATGAACATTAGAAAACAATGCATATAGGCAAGAAAAAATATATTTCCTTTATTAAATTCCATTTACTACAGCCCTATTCCCTTTATAAAAATACTATCCTAAACAATTCAGTTCTTTGGAACATTAGAAATGTTGGGCCTTTCTGACCCCCTTTATATGAGCTGGTGAAACACAGTGGCCAGGAGGCTGAACTATGAATCTTCTTCGTGGTCTCTGTGCATCACACCTCTATAGGGATATAGTGCACCTGCGCCAACCCCTATCGGTATAATGGAAAGCAAAAGGGATTTTCACACCCGCTCCCCAGTCACGTGCTGGGCTCCACTGTGCATGACTAGGGGAGGGGCACGATCCCGCCAGTTCTCTTCTGATTGCCGCGCTGGTAGGACCTTCTCTGTCTCGGTTGGTAACAATCCTTTAGGCCCCCTTTTTTCAGGTTTTTGTTATTTTTAGGAAAGTAAATTGTAGTTCGTTTTTTCTTTGGACTTTATCTCTTCTCCAGGGGAGATTTTTCTCCCTGCCCTCCGACCTATGGCCAAACGGTGGGGTTTCTTTAAATGGTGCTGGAAATGCGGTAGCAAAATTGCCCCCCTGATGGACACTCACTTTGCCTTTTGTGCCTGGGGGAATTGCACCGAATAGACCCTTGCATCCATTGTTTCAAGTTCTCCAAACAAACCAGAAAGAATTGTGCAGCCAGACTTCGCGTCGTGTTGCTAGAGGTTGTGCTCTCTCTGATGGCATCATCGCAAGACACATCTGGTCACACCTTGATGTCGACACCTGCATCGGAATCGACGGCTGCTCTGTTTCCGAAATCGGCTCACATCAACACCGGCAGATCAGTGCTCAAACGCCCGATCCCAGCACAGTAGTCTGAAGGGAGTGTGAGGCACTCCAAAGGGATCTGTTGAGGATGGGTGAGTGGGCGTCAACGTGGCAAATGGGGTTCAATGTGGCCAAGTGCAAAGTGATGCACATTGGAGCCAAAAATCCTAAATATAAATACACGTTGATGGTGTCTGAACTGGCAGAGACGGACCAAGAGAGAGATCTTGGAGTCGTAGTGGATAACTCAATGAAAATGTCTAGACAGTGTGTAGCTGCAATAAAGAAGGCCAACGCTATGCTGGGGGTTATTAGGAAGGGAACTGAAAACAAATCAGCCAGTATCATCATGCCCCTGTATAAATCATTGGTGCGACCTCATTTGGAATACTGTGTACAGTTCTGGGCACCACATCTCAAAAAGGATATTATAGCATTGGAAAAAGTGCAGAGAAGGGCAACTAGAATGATAAAAGGGGTGGAACACCTTCCCTATGAAGAAAGGTTAAAATGCTTGGGGCTCTTTAGCTTGGAGAAACGACGGCTGAGGGGTGACATGATTGAGGTTTATAAGATTATGAATGGGATTGAGCAGGTTGAGAAAGAAGTACTTTTCTCCCTTTCTCACAATACAAGAACTCATGGGCACTCTATGAAATTGCTGAGCAGTCGGGTTATAACAGATAAAAGGAAATACTTCTTCACCCAAAGAGTGATTAACATATGGAATTCACTGCCACAGGAGGTGGTGGCAGCTACAAGCATGGACAGTTTCAAGAGGGAATTAGATAAACATATGGAGCAGAAGTCCATCAGTGGCTATTAGCCACAGGATATAGATGGGAATTCTCAGTCTGGGGCAGGTGATGCACTCTATTCTTGGTGCTGGAGGGGGCACCAGTGGGAGGGCTTCTAGTGTCCTGGCTCCACTGCTGGACCTCCTGATGGCACCTGGTATATTTTGGCCACTGTGTGACAGAGTGTTGGACTAGATGGGCCGTTGGCCTGATTCAACATTGGCTTCTCTTATGTTCTTATGTTTATGTTATGTAAGCCCATACTCCTTCAAAAAACGTAAGGAGGGCAAGGACAATCGGCCTATCAAGTATAAGAAGCACAAGAAAGGCTCTTCCGACAAAACTCCATCGACTCCTCTCCAAACTGAGGTAGCGATGTCATCCAGAGCCGTTTTGCTTGACTTACTTGGCTGTGGGTGCATCTCAGTCTCAGTCACCTTTGTTTCACTCCACCCAGTCCACCGACTCCAAGCAGGACATGGACTTAACCCAGGTTCCTTGCTTCCCCAGTGTCGAGAGCTTGCATCTAGAGCACAGGGCAAATGTCACTGTCCCTCTGCTTCCGTACAGACCCGACGATCGGGATCGACCTACAGGACCCTTTCAGCCTCCTCCCACCTGGGATCAATGGTAGTGGCAGTATTTGTATGGAGCTTATCCTTTCCCAGGAGGAATGCCATGGCTTCCCCCGCGTCCTCCTATGGAATGGGATTGCCAATCCTCCTCATCCTGACTCTCTTGGTATTGGGACCCTCCCCCAATACCGGAGTTCGCCAAACCTCATCCATTGCAACCGATTGCCAAATATCCTGTTCAACAGTTGTCGGCATCAAAAAAGTTCAAAGAACCGTCGGAGCTGATGCCGTTGATACCGATCCTCCAAACGTCATTTTCCGAACCCTTGGACCATTCCAGTTCCTCCGATTCATCATCAGGTGAGGAAAACCCACACACCCCTATGGAACCTTCCTCACCACAGCAAGTAGGACATGATCTCCAGATATTTCCCTCTGAGGACGTCAAGACTTTGTTAAATGAATGGCCAACAAGCTAGCCCTGTCAACTGTACAACCACCTCCAGCAGTTACAGATGCGGTCTTTGATATTGTCCAGATGGACATTCAACAGCAGTCACCCTCCCCATGACCTTGGTCCTGTTACAAACCACCAAAGCTCCCTGGGCTCATCCTTCGTCCATCCCTATTTCCAGCAAATGACTAGACCATACGTACAAGGTACAGGAGTCGTGAGCGGAATTCCTCTTCATCTACCTGAAACATTCCATGGTGGTGACATCCTCTGCCAAGGGCAAACGCAGCCATTCTACACCCTCCGATAAAGAAGGTAGGAAACTTGACTCCTTCGGTAGAAAATTCTAGCAATGGGCATCAAAACCTCCAATTATGAGGCCTGTATGGGTTGATATCAATATGCCTTATGGGAACAAATGTCAGAATTTATCTCTGCTCTTCCAGATGATATCAATCACTGGGCTAGATGAATCCAGAAGGAAGGCATGCTTCTGGCGAAACATCAATGCAATACTTCCAAACATACGTTGGACATTGCAGTGAAGATCCTTACTTCCTCAGTTGTCCTGCAACGGCATGCATCGCTACGCTTCTCGGCATTGCAGCTAGACACCAAAGCCATTGTCGAAGATCTTCCTTTCAAGGGCAATGGGCTCTTTAGCTCTACCCCTGATACAGTGCTCCAAGAGCTCGATAAGAGCATCAAGACGTCTCGCAACCTTGGGGTCACATCAGTCGTTAAATACAACAAGGGGAAACCTTGGACTAAACAATGGTCCTGTAGACCCTTGTCAAAATTCTCCCCTGAGCCACACTGGCAAAGATCCCCTAGCAGTTCTTCACGACCTAATGGGGGAAAGCCTAAATTTTCACCTGCTTCCCAATCCAGATCAAAAGCTCTAAAGGCTTCCAAGCAGAGTCTTTGACTTCGGCTTCCTCCCAGCATCCCCCACTCGCCTGTCTCCTTACCTCTCCACCTGGCAACTTATAACGTTGGACTGGTGGGTCCTTTCAATTATCAAAGCAGGATACCTCATAGAGTTCTCCCAAATCCCTACAACTGTTCATTGTCACACCCCTCCCTCGGAGGTACTCTTAGCGGAGGTTCAGACCCTTCTCCAAAAATTCAGGATGACAGCGTTGCAAAACATTCTTCCACTCCTGAACTGAGGGGTGTGGATGGTGACATTGGACCTCAAGGATGCATATTTTCATATCTCCATTCACCCTACCCACTGTATGTTCCTCCGTTTCACGGTAGGAAACAGGCATTTCCAATACAAAGCCCTCCCTTTTGGATTGTCCACAGCTCCATTACGAAGGTGATGGTGGTCATCGTAGGGCATCCGTTTGAAAGGCATCCAAATTTTCCCTTATATCGACAAATGCTTGCTGATAGTGGACTCCAAGATGTCTCTACTCAACTACATCCAACTGACCTTGACCACCCTAGAATCTTTGGGCCTCCAGGTAAACCTGAAGAAGTTGATGCTCCTCCCTGCCATAAGGGTGCAGTTTATAGGAGCAATTCCTGATGTATGCAAGGCATTTCTCCCTCCTCAGAGAGCAAGGAACATTGTCGATCTAGTGAACCTCTTCCATAGTACGGGAAGTGCCACTGCAAAACAAATCCAACAACAACTGGGCTTGATGGTAGCCACCACTACTGTAATTGTCTTTGCCAGGCTCCACATGTGGCCACTGCAACTGTGGTTTGTCTGGAAATTTCATCCACAACGACAACCCCAATCCCTACATCTTGTCCTCCCACCGAATGTATTGGACTTACTACTTTGGTGGTCAAACCCACTGAATCTCCTGGCAGGAGCACCATTCCACCCACCAACTTCAGCATTGACTTTAACAACAGATACATCTCTATGAGGATGGGGTGCAGATCTCAAGGGACTTTGTGTCAGGGCTCGATGGGAACCCCATGTAGCTCACCATCACATCAATTTCCTGGAATTGCTGGCTGTGCAGTATGCACTCAGATCCTTCTGCCACCTAGTGGCCCATCAGGTGGTCACTGCCGTCACTGACAACACCATGGCCCTGTGTTATATCAACAGGCAGGGAGGCACAATATCCAGGGGGCTGTGCCGTCAAGCCCTGGAAATATGGGACGAAAGTCAGTCGTGGAACACGTTCCTGAGAGCCGCCCATCTTCCAGGGACTCTGAACGTACAAGCAGATTTCCTGAGCAGAGGAAGTGTGTCGGGGCATGAGTGGGAACTCAATTGGAGTTACCTCCTACTGATTTTTCATTTATGGGGTCACCCAGAGGTAGATGTATTCGCAACATGACAGAACAGGAACATGTTCTGCTCCAGAGAGGGGACTGACCCATATCCCTAGGTGACGGTCTTCCCATCCCATGGTCACACATGCATGTGTTCCTTTTTCTTCCAATTCCTCTAATCTCCAGGATACTCATCAAGGTGATGCAGGAGAGACCACGTTGTCTCCTGGTGACTCCATGGTGGCCCCGGCAACACTGGTTCCCCATTCTGCTCCATCTTTCCAAGGGCTCCTTCATCCACTTTCCCCCAGCTTCGGATCTTCTCCTTGCAGGGAAGGGACAGATACTGTATCACGATGTGCAGCGCCTCAAGCTCACAGCTTGGAGGATCCTCTTTTAATATTTAGAGATAGGATAGCAGATGTCCTCTTGAATTGTTGTAAACCGTCCACACAAGTTTCTTGTGCAGGAAAGTGGAAGAAATTCTTGTCTTACTTAACTTGTCGGGACTACCACCACCCCCATCGGACCTGATGGCAATCTTTGCGTTTTTGTTATTCTGTTTGGACCTGGGCCTTAGCTGTGCCTTGCTGAGGGTGTACTTAGCTGCCATCTCGGCTAATCACCCACCAATTGATGGTCATTCCAGTTTTTCCCACCCTCAGACCAAGAAACTCCTGAAGGGTCTGACCCACCTTTTCCCTCCATCGCATGGCCCCACGCCAGCCTGGGACCTACCCCAGGTACTCACGAGACTTATGGGCAGACCCTTTGAGCCAATGACTACTTGCAGTCTGCAGCTTTTATCCTGGAAAACAGCCTTTTTAGTCACTGTCACCTCCGCCAAGAGAATGAGTGAACTGTCGGTGCTTCGCTGTGACCCTCCGTACCTGAGCTTCCATCATGATGGGGTCACATTGGCTTCAGATGTCTCTTTCTTACCGAAGGTGGTCTCATAGTTTCATCTGCAAGCAGACATTGTCCTACCGGTGTTCTTCCCATCCCCTACGACCGATGAAGAACAGCGGCTCCATTTGTTAAGAAAGCCTTGCTCGTTTATCTGAATAGAACACGGCCCTTTAGAAAATCGCCGGCCCTGTTTGTCTCTTACACCTTACCCGTTCAGGGGAAGAAACTGTCGTCCCAATGTCTATCCAAATGGATTGTGACTATTAAGCTATGCTACTCTTTGGCTAAAAGGTCGCCCCCGAGTCCGCTAAGGGCGCATTCAACCCAGACTGTGGCAACGTCCACGGCCTTCCTGCAAGGTACGTCGCTCAAAGATATCTGCAATGCAGCGACTTGGGCCACTCCTCACACGTTTGTGAAGCACTATGACCTAGATGTACGCCTTCATCAGTGTTTAGTAGTTCGATGAGCAGTGTTGCACTCAGCGCAGATCTAGGACCTTCAGCTCCCTCCTCCAGGTAGGTGTGTACTGCTTGCTAATCTCCCAGACGTGTGATGCACAGAGACCACGAAGAAGATAAACAGGTTGCTTACCTGTAACTGATGATCTTCTAGTGGTCATCTGTGCATTCACACCACCCGCCCTCCTTCCCCTCTGCTTTCGGCCCTTTCCTTTCTTTGGAGACTGAGAGCAGCGGTCAGAAGGAACTGGCGGGATCGTCATGCCCCTCCCCTAATCACATGCAGTGGAGCCTGGCACATGACTGGGGAGCGGACATGAAAATCCCTTTTGCTTTCCATTATACCGATCGGGGTTGGCGCTGTCGCACTATATTCCAGAGGTGTGAATGCACAGATGACCACTCGAAGATCATCAGTTACAGGTAAGCAACCTGTTTTTTTCTTCTGCCATTAACTTGCCATGTAGTCTTGGCAATTCATGCTCTCTCATCCCTCCTCCATCTGCAATACGGGAATAATAATGCCGAGTTGCCTTACCAAGTTGGTGTAAAGATTACTACAGCATTAGATAGATGGACAGATGAAGCACAGCATAGGTATTTCCTTCAGACTGGAATATTCTCAGGGTTCCTTGGCAGTAATTGCTAGTCAAAATGCTGCTGTTAGTGTGTGCAAAACTGTTCTCCGGGCAAGGACATAGGCTTGGATCTGAAGGACTGGCTCTGATAGCAAAAGGGCGTGTTCCCTAATATCCATGGATTTCTCCTTCCAGCTATAATGTTCCCCCATCACACTAGTAAGGTGCTCCCAATTGTTACAACAGGCTTTTCAGGGGTGTGCAATGTTGCAGTGTCAAAGGGGTGCCGCTAAAACCCCACTATATGAGCAGAGTTCTTGTTGGAGGCAGTCTGCAAGCCTGTGTTTTATCAAGACTTTCAGTGCCACAGCAGTTTTTTCTGTTTTCAGAATCAGTCTCCATTATGATTTTTGTATTTATCCCGGCTAATTCTAATGTCCATTTCTTAAATCTAAGCCAACAGGCACTGGTTAAAATGTCATCCTTTCATTTACTTCTGTCAGGAGTAGAATTGCAATAGAAAGTCATTGCTAAAATACCTGGATTGATTATTTTGTAATCAGTAAATTCATAAGTAGTTACTTTAGTTAGCACTATTTTTGTTTGCACTGAAATTTCATAGTTTTCCCAACTGAAGACCAGCACAGATATTACATGATCCTTTTGAAATGGAGTATTTGCAGATGTAGGAAAAGCAGCCCCAGCTGTTCTGGAGGCAGTTTCTGGAACTCCCCTGGTGAGGCCTTAATTAGGCCAGAATCCTGTGGAGAACCAGGTCTAGTCTTGGTTCTACAGGTGGTGTATAGGCTGCTAACCTGCACCTCCCCTTGGCTATCACAGAATGAGACGGCTGCCTCCAACTGCTCCTGCTTGGTCAAGGCAGACCCTAGTGGGCTCATGAGTCATGGGCTGGCGGTTATTTGCCCTGGGGTCTGTGTGGACAGAGGGAAGTTCTGGTAGAGGAGCTTCAGCTGTGGACTTCTCTGCGGTAGGCTCTGGAACATATGCAGCAGACTCCTCTACCATGCAGGGGTCTCCCTCTCCTCCAGGTCATATTTACGGCTTTTTTTTAGGCTTCTGAGTTAGAGTTCAAAGCCAGCTCAGTTGGGAGTCATGACCAAATGTGAATTTGCAAGGAGTCTGCCAAAGTCAGGTTGGAATCAGCATAGTTTTTTTGCCTGAGAGATTTTTGCTTTCAAAGGAGATAGTGTTGGATTCTAAGGTTCCCTTCTGTTAAGTGAGGAATCTCAGAATATGAGTGGAAATTTCCTCATGTAGTGGAAGGGATCAGCCCATATGCTTTCCGAGCTCATACTGTTTATCCCCTTACCAGTTAAGCAATTTTTTTGAAAATAAAGAAGAGTGGAATAGAGCTCCCATTGATCCTGAATTTCTGGTTGTGCTGTGAGAGGCAAGAGTTCCATAAGTGGAAATTAATGTGATGGCTGCCTAACACAGAAGTTATCTGCAGGGTATCTTTCATGCCACACATGTACCTGAAAACGCTAGTTTTTATTTCATTTAAAATGTTATACCCCAGCTCTCATCCTGTTAACATGTTCTTAAGGTGGCTTTGGATGAGATAATATAATAGAGCTGAAGAAGAGGATGCGTGCATGGGAAATTGTTCCAGTCATTTGCAGAATAATCATGTCATTTCTCCCATCCATTTGTCATCTTGCTGTATGTTTCTCAGTGGATTGATGTATCCTTCAATACAAAATTGGCCTTGAACCTTGCATGTGGCAGTCACACTGCTAGGTTTGGATGTACAAGTTGTCACATCCAAGAGGGTGTGTCCATTGCCTCTGTGGCATGTCTGCATAGTTATGCAGAAATGACTCCTTTCTATATAGGGAAAGCCTAGGAGTCGTACCATCTCTAGAAGATACATTTTCATCAAAAAACCATAGGATCCCAGAGCAAAACTTCCTTCTTTTCAATCTTAATTACTGTTGTACCTTCTATACCTAGTGCAAGAATAATGCATGAGTTGGGAGCATATGAAATTCCCTTTATAACAATTTCAGAAGATCTACATAAGTTCCTATATCATGCGTAAGAGAAGCAATTGTGGGGACCCAAACTGTCCCTTTGGATTGCATAATATATGCCTGTTCAGCAGCATAACACAGAATTCTGTTTTGATATTCCTTCAGAATTTCACAGCAGTTCTTTCAAAAGGTTTGATCCACAGCTTTTTTGACTTCAGTGACAGATGCTTGAATGATTCAGATAGTCATGAGAACACTAGCCTTCCCCAGATGACACCAGCTTTTACGTTGTAGAGACATGTAGAAGTAATCAAGGAATGATACATATGTGGAGGAACAAGAAAGTATCCTGTCTCTCAGAGTGTCCAACCAGTTACTCTGGAGGGCTAACAGGACATAGGGGTCAAGGCCTTCTCCTAATGTTACTTCCTGGCACTGGTATTCAGAAGTTTACTGCCTCTAATTGTGGAGGGTCCCTTTAGTCACTATGGCTAGTAGCCACTGATAGATCTATTCCCCATGAAGAGGATAATAGCGGCACGGCTCCCAGTACAGTCCCTGGCACGGCTCCTGCAGCTCCCGGGTTCCCTGGATTGGCCCAGAGTGGGTGTAGCAGCAGCGCCGGGTAAGAACTCTGCCGACGACGAGAGCGTGCAAGCTAGTTACACGGCACTTCAGACTCCACCTACCCCGCTGGCCTCGGTCCACCTGGGTGGTCACCATTTTGGTGAGACTTGTTTGTGCCCGCTATTACAGTGGCTCCTGCCATGGCCGCTGCCTGTAGGAGGGTTCCAGACACTCGAGTGGGGGCCGAGGAGCCCAAAGAGGGTCTCTACCTTCTTTGGTGCCCTTCCAGCTGAACCCAAGTATACTGGGTGACTACGGATAGCACAACCTGGGCAGTGCCCCTTCCTTCTGGGTTTACCATCGAGGGCAGTGGCAGCAGCACAAATAGTGGAGAAATTGGGATTTGAGGGACTGGCAGACCCACAGGCCTTGAGCATGCTGGCCTGGATGGACCTGGAGGGGTGGACAGACGTAGACACCGGTGCGATATCGGAGAGCGGACATAGGGGATACAACTTGACCTGGCCTAAAGAAGACTTGCTGAGTTCAGTTAACCAGAACCAGACTACAATCTGCAGCAGGTATGGATGACTAGCCATAGGGAACTATCAGGTTTAGACTTGGTTTAATTGGGTTAGGGAACAGAACTTATAAACTGGTTGCATGTTGTTAGTTTTCCAATTAATTATGGGTTTAAACTGGTTGAATGAATTGATTACTAATTGCCCTGTAATTGATGAATCTATTAATTAATTTGGTATTTAAATTTACTAATTAATTTAATAAGAGGTATCCAGTCACTTGAAGTAAATGTGCCACAGATTTGTATTAGCCTTACCAAATTCATATTTGAATTGCTGGCTAAGGCAACTGGGGGGGGAGGAAAAAAGAAGAAAAAAACAAAAAACAAATATAATGGGGGTTGGGGAAAAAAGAAAAAGAAAAAAAGCAGTCATAGGGTACTGGATTAATTGGGAGGGCAGGTAATTTTAACTGTTCATATAAAGTGTGTTACACTGAATTAAGGAGCTACTGGCAGCCAGTGTCTACTGCTGAAAGATCAGCCTGATCAGGATTGAAGTTAGTTGGTCTGAGGCCCGTAGCTGGCTAATAGCTGGCAAAGACCAGGCAAGTGATTCCAGTGCTCCTGGGGAGGAGAAAGTATAGTGGTGGGCCCAGGCATGGAGTCAAGAGAAGGGGACGAAGTAGAGAAGCTTGGCCCCTTTCCAGTCCGTGTCCCATCCCAAGGATAGTAGGTGGTGGGGCTGGGATGATTGACCCCCCTTCTGACATTGGTGTTGTGTTACACCAGGTTTATAAACAATAAGACCACGGTCCTTCGGGACTTTCTGCAAGAGCAGAATGTAGACCTGGTATGCATGACCGAGACCTGGGTGCGGGAGGGGGAGACCATAGCTCTCTCCCAGCTGGCCCCTCCTGGGTTCTCGGTCCTCCACCAATCACTGACTAGAAGGCGGGGGATGGAGGAGTGGCTCTATTCATTCAGGAGGCTTACTCCTTCAGGGCGCTCCCACTGCTGAGGATTACAGGCACAGAGTGTGCCGGCTTAGTGTGGGAAGCCAGGGAGAGAGTGGTGATTTGGCTGGTGTGCCGACCGCCCAACACCCCGGCCGATAGCCTACCATCCCTGGTAGAGGCCATATCAGGGTGGGCATTGGAACACCCTAGACTGATAGCCGATTATGTGGCCTTTACCCGGGCAATGGACCTGGTGTCCTCCATGGTGGCACTGGGACTCTCTCAACTTGTGACAACTCCCACTCACCGGGCCGGGAACATACTTGATTTGATTTTTGCCACGGGGGTTACAGTTGACCAGATTACTGCTTCAGCAATACCATGGTCGGACCAACTTGCCTTGAAGGCCCATCTGAATGTTTCACTCAAATCCTGTTTGGGCGGCGAGCCTATTTTGGCTCGCCCACAGAGCCAAATGGACCCTATGTGGCTTCAGATGGCTCTCCGGGACCTGAAGCCCCCTGGTGGCTCATTAGATTAGCTCGTAGAGGATTGGCACACCTGACTCTTGACAGTCATCGATGAGATCGCCCCACGACGCCCTCTGTGCCCTTGCTCCAAATTCGCTTCATGGTTTACCCAGGAGTTGCTGCTGATGAAGCGAGGGCTAAGATGGCTAGAGAGAGAGTGGTGGCGCGCCCACAACAAAGCCACAAGAACATCTTATAGGACATTTATGTGATCCTATGAGATGGCAGTCAAAGCCACTAAGTGAGAATATGCGGCCACGATTGCATCTACAAGGTCACGCCCTGCCCAATTATTTAGAACGATTTACTGCTCCATTACTGCTCTGCCACAAGGCAAAACAAATGCCAGGGAATTGGACATTGGCTGTGAGGCTTTTGCTAGCTATTTTGCAGACAGTCTTGTCCCTCTGCTGTGATCTCCCTGCCACAGTTGATACAGTTGAGGCTCCATGCACGTCTTCTCGTCAGGTTATGTTATCACTTTGGCCTGCTCATCTTAGAGGAAATGGACAAATTGCTCCTAACTGGACGCCCTACTACTTGCTCCCTTGATCCGTGCCCTTTGTGGCTAATTAAAGCTGGCCATGAGGGATTTCGAGGTGCCCTACGGGAGATTGTCAACAAGTCCCTTCTGGAGGGGTGGTTCCCTGGGGCACTCAAGGAAGCAGTGGTCCACCCACTCTTGAGAAAGGCATTCTTGGACCCAGCTGATTTGGCAAACTATCAGCCGTTCTCCAACTTGCCCTATTTGGGCAAGATAATAGAGAGGGCTGTGTCCATAGAGTTACACGGCTTCTTGGATGACACTTCCACCCTAGACCCCTTCTGGTCCAGCTTTTGCCTGGGACATGGGACAGAGACAGCACTGGTGGCCTTCACAGACATCCTCCAGAGGCATCTGGATCGGAGCGGATCGGCAGCGCTGTTGTTGTTAGACCTGTTGGCAGCGTTCAACACAGTCGACCATCAGCTATTGATCCACTGCCTCGCCAACATTGGGGCTGACCTTGCAGTGGCTTGTCTCCATTCTCCAAGGTTGGGGACAAAAGGTGGCACTAGGAGATCAACTATCCCAGAGGTACCCACTAGAATGTGGAGTGCCTCAAGGGGCAGTGTTGTCCTGGATGCTTTTTAACATCTATATGCGCCTGCTTGCCCAGATTGCCCAAAGGCATGGGCTGGGATGTCATCAGTATGCGGATGACACCCAGTTCTGTCGTTGGGTGATCAGCCTGCCTCCAAACCGGAAGATCTGGACAGGGTGTTACAAGCCATGGCTGGTTGGCTTAGGCCGAGCCGGCTGAAACTGAATCCGATGAAGATGGAGGTCCTTTGTCTGAGCCGGGGCAGTCCGGGGGTGCCTTTGGTGCCAGTGCTGGAGGTTAGGAGTTTGGGAGTGCTTCTGGATGTTTCCTTAACAATGGAGGCCCAGGTAGCAGCCACTGCCAAATCAGCCTTTTATCATCTCCGGTTGATCAGGCAGTTCGTTCCCTTCCTTGAATGCAACGACTTGCCAACAGTGATCCATGCAATGGTCACCTTGAGATTGGACTGCTGTAATGTTCTCTACATGGGGTTGCCCTTGTCTCAAATTCAGAAGCTGCAGCTGGTGCAAAATGCTGCAGCCAGGCTACTGATGGGACTCCCAATTCGGGAGCACATCCAGCCTGTGCTAAAGGTATTGCACTGGCTGTCGATAGCATACTGAATTCATTTCATGGTGCTGGTTCTTACCTTTAAAGCCCTTTATAGTCAGGGGCCTACATATCTGAGGGACTGCCTTTCCTCACATATTCCACAGAAAGTACTGTGTTCAGGGGCCCAGAACCAATTGGCCCTCCTGAGTCTTTAGGAGGCCAGGCTGTCAACAACCAGGGCCAGGGCATTCTCGGTGGCAACTCCATCCTGGTGGAACGAGCTCCCAGAAGAGATCAGGGTCCTGTGGGGGCCCACGGGGCCTATAAAATGGATTTCTTCCACCAGGCTTTTGGAGCCACTGCCACCACTAAACATCATTAACAACTAGTGGTGGAAGGATAGGAAGCCCTGTTGTCTCTGGAATTCACAACAATAGCCTGTGCCAGCTGCCTGAAAGACACCTGAAGAAGACCTAGGAGCCAGTTATGGGAAGAAAGAGCTAATATGGTAGCCATCGTTGATCCGCAACAACAACAATACTAGCACCTTCTGTGTTATTGTCAACTGGTTTTAGCATTGTTTTAAATGTTCTAATTTTTTGTTGTAAATATATACTGATTTTATGTAAGCCACCCTGAGCCAGCCTTGGCTGGGAGGGCAGGATAGAAATTTGAGAGTGGATTTTTGGTTTGGTGGCAGGCTCTAGTTAGCAGTAACCATGCTACTCCATGTTCCATCAGTCACTGCAATTACCACAGACTGGCGATGGAAGAGGAGAACCTTTGCATGTGGGGAAAGGAGGGACTGCCTAAATATGCAGCGTTTTCCTGATGGCCAAACCATGAGGTGGCCACAATATCTGAACTGTTCCGTGAATTGCCCCCTTGTCTCTAAAAATCCAAGGACATAATTTTGTAGGGGCAGAAGTGAAAAAGATGTTAGACATCTGCATAGGTTTTAAAAAGTACAAATGCTATCAAAATACAAAATTGGAAGGCTTTAAAGACATTCCTGTAACATTTCCTTTTGACTCCTTTCATGCAAACGGTTTATTTGTTGCTAGCCAGGTTTGTTTTTGTACAGCCTTTCTTGGTCAAGTATTTCAAATGACTGCCAGGTTCTTCCTGCCGCTGTGGCAATGATGAATGCAGAACATGAGATAAATTAATGCTGGGGATTTTGGTCAATGTCAGCCCTTTCTTCACTGTGTCAAGTTAAACAAACAAGATCAAGGCAAAGGAAAATGGTAATTGTCTCTCTCGAGATGGGCTGCAGATAAGAGCACTGTTGAATCTAAATGTGGAAATTTTCCCTGGTTGTGTCCAGCATTCATTTAAAAAAAACTTAGTAGCATGTATTCACCATCTCAGACATAGTAGCTTAAGTTACACAACTAAATGTATTTTTAGAAGGAGTGGGGGTGGAAACACACAGCCCTTCCTTGTGGCTTAAATCACTCTGAGGCTTTTAAAAAGTTTTTTCCCCCTTCTAACTGAGAGTAAACCTCCTCTTTAGTATTGTAAAGGTCTACAGCTGGGATTTAATTTTTGGCTTTTTTATGGGTTTCTTCTTTCACATGGGTAGCCTTATTTATTTATTTCTATTTTTTAGAATTGCTTTTCCACTTCAAGTATCCCAGATTTGAGTCCAGTAGCACCTTAGAGACTCATAAGATTTTGGATTATAAGCTTTCGAGAGACAAAGTTCCTTTTGCCAGATCCTTGCAAACCTCTCCTCGTCAGATCTTGCAGTGGTCTTGGAAACATTTAGACTCCATCCTTGACACTGAACAAGATATGCTGGGAGTGTCCCCTTGCAGGACTGTGCTAATTCAGAATGTATGATCTGAAGATCACTTCTTTGAAAGTGTTCTTGTATCGAAATTTTCCTGCTGTGTCCAGGCTTCTAGCTCAGGCCCTGACAGGTTTTCTTTGGCTGCAGGAGCCAGCCCAAGAACTGAGGAGCCAGACGTGTTTTTCACTCTTCAGAGTTTTGTATCTGAATTACCATGTGTTCTAATAATTGCTGCCACAAAACCTAATCCTGACCAGTGTTCCTTCTAAGCTGAGTTAATGTGAGCTAGCTCAGTTTTTTAGCCTCCAGCTCACACATTTTTGTCTTAGCTCAGGAAGGATGTCTCCAGAGCAAACTAATTCATGCAGTAGCCAAATCGTTCACTCACAACTTTAATGCCAGTAGTTCACAAAGTAGAATTTTTGCTCACAAGACTCCACAGCTTAGAGGGAGCATTGATCCTGACCTCTTCACAGTTCCTCATAATGTTATTAAAGTGATAACAAAAGTGTTGTATATAAATAAATATAGGGATAACCCTGGTTATCATGGCTCAATTAATAGTGAACCCCTAAAGCTTAACCTAACTTCTCCCCTATTTCTGGTAGTTCCATTATCACTTTAAAACAGGCCCGTAGCTAATGTGGGCCCCATGGGGCGCACCCCCCCATGGTTTTTATGGCCCCTCCCCTGTTCCTCGGCTCCCCCTCCCCTCTCCCTGGCCCCCTCACCTGGATCAATCGCCTGCCTGTCAGTGTTTGTCCAGCCCCTGTTCTCCTCCAAGCCGCTTGCTCTTTGCCTCTTCCTGATAATTGCTTCTGTTTTCCTTTCCCAGGTCAGTTTTCTCTACTCCCCCCACCCCCACCCCGCTCCTGCTTTTTCCTGTTAGCCCGATTCCAAGGGCTTCATGCTCAGCAAGGGCTGGAATCTTATCTTTCTGTAGAAGTGGGAGGCCGCTAAATCTGTGTGCCTTGTACATTTAAAAGGAACTTAATTTCTCTCTGACTGCTGAGTCCCTAAGAACATAAGAAAAGCCAATGTTGGATCAGGCCAATGGCCCATCCAGTCCAACACTCTGTGTCGCACAGTGGCCAAAAATATCAGGTGCCATCAGGAGGTCCACCAGTAGGGCCAGGACACTAGAAGCCCTCACACTATTGACACTCCCCCCAAGCACCAAACATCAAGTCCCTGTTTGGAGGCCGGTGCTGCCGGGTTTCCACATCACATAGCTATTTGAATACAGAGCTAGGTAAGCTAATCGCCCTCTATCCATGACTCCGCTTGGCATCAGGGAGGGAGACGGGGTGGGGGAGTGAATCTCAGTGCTGGCAGCAGCAGCAGTGTGAGCATTTTTTATTTTTACTTGATTTTTTATTTGTTGTGATGTCAGTGCACTTTTTGTGACATCAGTGCACATGTGTGGAGCTTTTGAGGCCCCCCACTTTCCTCAGGCCCCCCCACTAAAAATGTCCTAGCTGTGGGTCTGCTTTAAAAGCTCCATTTAATTGAATATTGAAGGCGATATAAAAAGCAACTGGTTAAGAAATGAATTGAATGGTTTAAAATTTAAGAACTTCTTGCATTTATATTTTTATGCATACAACAAAACAATCTGATGTGCATGATAAATAAACTTCGTACTTAGTGAGAGACACTACAAGAAAATAATTGCTAAAAATATTAAGCACCAAAGTTATATTTCTAGATGCCATGGCACCCTGGCACCTGGAATTTGTAAAGCCCTGCTCTAGCTGATGTATTAGTATTAGCTTTCCATGTGCAGGAATATGCACTTCTTGACTGGAAGCATGCAACTAAGTAAGAGACAATTCATTGAATAAATCCAGTGAAGCTACTTAACTGATCCTATAGATAGTATAGGGCCGCGGTGGCTCAGAGGTTAAGACACCTTCTGGTCTGCAGCTCGGCAGTTTAAGACCCTAGTGCCGCATAACAGAGTGAGCTCCTGTTTCTGGCCCCAGCTTCTGCCAACCTAGCAGTTCGAAAGCAAGAAATTTCAAGTAGATAAATAGGTACCACTTTGGTGGGAAGGTAACAGTGTTCTGTGCGCCCCTCAGCATTTAGTCATGCTGCCACATGACCACAGTAACGTCTTTGGACAGCGCTGGCTCTTTGGGTTGAAAACAGAGATGAGCACTGCCCCCTAGAGTCGGATTCAACTGCCTTTCGAGAAAGGGAAACCTTTACCTATACCTATAGATAGTACGTTATGTATCTGTACACTTCATGAACAATGCTTTCCAATAATAAACAAATCAACCCACTGTGAGTTCAGCCCCATACAAGTTCAATTTAACCTTTGATTTTGTAGGATCTTAACCTGATCTCTCATGTAATTTGTAGTTTGATATATTTTAATCATGTTAATTGTACTGTTATAATTTATGTCCTTGCATTCTGATTGCTACATAGTTAGCTGCCTCGAGGCCAAGGAGAGTAAGGTGGGATAGAAATATTTTAAGCAAATAAATATACTCCATAAAAGTACTTTTGTTTTATTGATGTCGCTTTTTAAAAACATTGCCTGTATTTGCATGCATTAAGGGCCATTAAATTTTTTCTTACTAAGATGCACTGCTTAACGGAGGATTTTTTTTTATCAAGAGCAAAGTAAGCAGGATTTATCCATCCTTTTTTTTACATTTTCAAATGAAATTGGCAAAATTGCCTGTCATTTCTTTAATTCCATAAGTAAATGTGTCTGAAAATATAATCCAACATAACGAGAGGGTAGCAGTGTATGCGACTAGTGTATTGAATGACAGAACTGCTTCCAGAGTCTCTCCGGTTTTAAGAGTTGCAATCATGTGTGAATTGTATGATGCCTTGAGCATCAGTGATACATCGCTGATACATCTTACACTCTTGTATTGCTAATTTTTAAAGAAACATTCTGCATCTGTTGGTCTTCATCTAGCCTTCCAGGTGGAGCATATGCACTTTGTTAAATGTCCTGGCCTATCACAAATAGCCAGAAGGTTTCAAATAAATACTTGACAGTGGTTTTGCAGGCAATCCAAGGAGTTAACATAAAAGTCAGAAATAATCAAATAAAAATATATATATCCTGGAGGAATTCTTGATTGCGCACAAACAGAGAAAGAAGCTAAATTCATAGCTAAATGTAATGTTTTGCAAATTGTTCACTCATCTCTGCTTTGGCCCTTGAGAAAGAAGTCAGAGTAGTACAATGAACATATGGCTTGTAGCATTTGCTGTCATAAAGATATTGTATGAGCAAAAACCTAGCATAAAAAGATATTTAGGCCAGGAGAATTTGAGTTTTCAGATTCTCATGCAGGCTTCTGCCTTTTTCTTACTAGAGAAGTAATGCATGAACATGAGCTTGCTGGCGCCAAACTGTACAAGTCAATGGTAGTAGTAAAGATATTAGTGACAGAGAGATAATACATAGTTTTTTCCGTAAACATAGTAGTATAATAATAACAGCATTTCTTTAGGATTTTCAGTGTTCCAAGCACTTCGTTTATGTTTTGTGTTGTAATCCTTACAGCAGCCCTGTAAGATAGATCAAAACTATCCTCGTAGTGTGACTTTGTCTATGGCAGAGGTGAGATTTCAGCCTCCCAGATCACAACTCATTCTCTTGGCCTTTTTAGAACATAAGAGAAGCCATAGTAGATCAGGCCAATGGCCCATCCAGTCCAACACTCTGTGTCACCCAGTGGCCAAAAGCCAGGTGCCATCAGGAGGTCCACCAGCAGGGCCAGAACTCTAGAAGCTCTCCCACTGTTGCTCCCCTAAGTACTAAGAATACAGACCATCCTATACCATCTGTACCTTGCGGCTAATAGCCACTGAGGGACCTCTGCTTAATATGTTTATCCAATCCCTCTTGAAGCCGCCGCCACTTCCTGTGGCCAGGAGTTCCACACGTTAACTACTCTTTGGGTGAAGAAGTATTTTTATCTGTTCTAAGCCTAGTGCTCATTAATTTCATTGGGTGCCCACAAGTTCTTATACTCTATCCCGTGCATAATTTTGTAAACCTCTATCATGTCACCCCACAGTCATCGTTTCTCCAAGCTAAAGAACCCTAACCTCTTTAAACTTTCTTCACAGGGAAAGTGCACCACCCCCTTAATCATTTTAGTTGCCTTTTTCTGTACTTTTCCCAATGCTATAGTATTTTTTTTTTTGAGGTGGAGTGACCAGAACTGTACACACTATTCAGAATGAGGCAGCACCTTATGGATATGTGCAGGGATGATTTCCTAGTAGCTGAACCACAAAAGGAGGATTTTAGTGTCCTTTTCCATCATAGGCTGCTGAGCATCCCTAGGCATGGCACTTGAAATGTTTCTTTGGTGGTTAAGTATAACCTCACTGGATTCTTTAAAGACAAACATTCCTATACAATTGCTTGGGGTGGGAGGAAATCAGAGGTGATATTAATGTTTCCTCAATCTTGTTTCTTTAGCTCATGAATGCTATTCAGAAAGGATATGTCTCTGGCAGCCGACTTGCTGTACTTATGAAAACGGCTGAAGAGAACATTCATCAGCGTAATGTGATTTCAGTGGATCGGAGTGGCGGTGGACTGTGAGATTTGGGTGCTACAGAATGGTGGATACCATGAAGCGCTCCCTCTGCCGATGCTGAAAAACATTCCATTGCTTTCAGATATTTCTCTTCCTCTATACGATTTGTCTGTCATTGAGCAATTATTAAGAAAAAATGTCTTGGTATAGTTTCCCCCCTCCCTCCTTAAGTTTCCTGTGAATGTACTGCTGCACTCACATGTGCCCTACTGAAACAGGGTGTTCACTTCTGTTTTCTTGGTGGGTAAAAATTTGTAATACAAGCAAGGAAAAAGACGTAGTGAATTTTCAAATGGGTGCTTATTTTCCAGGCTAATCCAAGCAGATTTTCACTGCCTTGTGGCTGCATTCTGAAACTACATCAGGAGATCTGTATGGAAACCTGGAATGAATGTGGGTTCATTTGCTTTGCAAAAATTGCTTTTTGCTGTTCGCACAAGAGCAACAATGATGTCTAATCTTTATAGAGCTTCAAGCTGGCCCCCACTGCTCTCATGATAATCTTGCCCCTTTTCAGAAGGGGAAGATGCCGACATGCCTCTGGTGTCTTATACGCAGCCATGTTTGTTAAATCTCTGGATTCCCCCCCACACACACATACACACTTCTCAAAGAAATACATGACATAAAACATACTGCCTAAAACTTTGGGGTTAGCAGCATTATTCATTATTACAAGGCTCTTAAGAAAAAAACATGCATGTCATAAGAAGGGAAATGATTTGTCACTGGGGAGTTATAATAATGCTCAAATCTAGGGTTTATTGATGAGCACCATCCAAAATACAGGTGAGTGCACTGCTAAGGAATCACAGTGACATTTAATTGTGTTTGGGTGAGAGGACATACTGGTCATAATTCAGTTAAATTGAAACATGGTTAAGTCTTATTGAAATCGGTGGGATTTAGCTGCACATTTAGGTGATTATGTCCTGCTCAGCAGCTATGATTTACAGATGGATTTCCAAAAAGCACACTAAGAGAATGCAAGGCTTGAAACACATAAAGAATCCATGCTCTACCATGGGAAAAAAGCCAACAAGAAGGCTGGAAGTTCAATCCCTGTTCTTTTTCCTGAGTAACAAGTGCTAAAGTTTAGTTGTGCATGTAATTGTGTGTTCCTATTCCTATGCCATTTCTGTAGAGGTGGTAACAAATGCTTACATACTGATTGATTGTTTTGTACATCTTGCACAAAGTAAGCAAAATGGAAAACTATTCTAGTGTCCCACTCTGAGGGGTTGGTTAAGAAAAAAGCGCTGAGCTAGACGTTGCTGAATACTAAAGTGGCTTGTCCTATTTTGATTCTTTTCCTCATCCTTGGCACCTTTCTCTTTCCTTTTAAGCTGGATGACAGCACTAAGCTCAGATGGAAGCTTTGTTCCTGATGTTTGGACAATAAAACGATAATTTAAAGCAAAGGTGAAAGACTTCAGGTTATTGGTGAATCTCTTTGCCTCTAAGGGCTTTTATCCACATTACAGTTTTTAATTTAAGGGGATGTTCTTGGAAGTCTGCTGGGGTTAAAAAAATGCATGATAGGGAAATTTGGTGCTTGCAGTCTGAAATCTTTCCCATATGCAAATAAAGAAAATGTGGGAACTGGATCTTAGAAGCATTTAGAGATGGTAGGCTAAAAAGTGTTTATGCATAGGAGTATCTGAATTAAAATATATTAAAGGCAGGACCAAGGTGCCTTTTTAAGTATTCTGTCCAAAAGTATTTTTCCCCTATATAAATAGCTTGTAAGCAGTATTTAGGGCGTCCACCAGAAATAGTATAATGGTGATATTTTCCTCATATTCTTAGTAACTAAAAAAAGGCAGCTAGAAATGTTAGATTGTAGTCCACATTGAATATGGAAACCAAGTCTAAGTAAAAATGATTGAAGACCATGTTCTAAAAAGCGTCTACCAATTTCCCTTGCTGACTTAGGCCTTATACACTTTAGATTTGACTAAAAATAGAAGGCAAACTTGACTTGTGTAAGCATAAAGAACTGGGTTCCCATGGTTCTGTTGACAGTTTCTTCTCAGTATGACTATCATGTCTCAGTTGCCATCTCCATAAATTAGTTTATATTGAGTTGATTTTTCTTCTCACAAGGAACAGTCTAATATCCAGTTTTGCTACATAGTCAAGAACTGAATGATTATGTTCAAATGCCAAAAAACAGGCGATATTTCATATGCACCTTCACTCTGAACAAGTGGCATTTTAGAACTTACCTTATACCTCTTTAGAGCAAAGATTAGACTTGGGATCCAGAGAGATGTCTGTGCCTCGCCTATACTTTTGTCAGGATTTAGCAAGCCATTTCTCTTCTCCCTGAGTTATCCAGGAAGACAAGGGGAGTAATAAGTATACAGCATCCGAGGAAAAAAACGTAATACTTTGCATTTTTATATCCACTGTTTAAAATAGTTTCTCCAGTCTGGCATATGTTAATACATAATTTTCAGCAATGTCTAGTGATGCCTGTCTCCAGGCTAGTCAATCCTTCCTTGTTTTGTTCCTTTGGTACCAATTTATTCTACCAAGAACTTGAATTTTTGTCATGATTTATATGCATGTTCTCCATTTGCTGGTTTGGTCATTCTGAATTTAAGTTGAACTTTGCTTTCTTTTTTGTGATGAAGTGTGTGTTGCTACTTTGTACAAGAAGTGAAAGAACCTATATTCATCATTTTATGCCTGCTTGATTCAGCAAAATGAGAAACTAAGAACTACTTGATTATATGACATCCCCCTTTTTACTGTTTTAGAAGATTGTCATTTTGAATGTACGGTAAATATAATGCACTTCTGGCATTTTACTATTTGCTTGTTTTAATTATATGGAATACTACTGTGTTTTTTAAAGAAAATGAATAAAGCCCATAGCAGGTTGTAGTTTGATGGGCACGCACACTCATATGTATGTTGAAAACTCGCATGTTTTTACATTTGCCACTTTTATGTATTGTGTTGGGTTATTGTTCTAGACTGGACTGTCAAATACAGTGTTTGAGCCTGGGTTGTCATTTTTATATCTGTCTTGGTGTTTTATTGCCATTATTTATTACTTTTGATATACAGAATGAGCTGCATGCATTTATAGAGCAATAAGAGGATGTATTTAATGTGCCTTGTTTTTAACTGAATAAGAACTGAAAGCGTGAATCAATAAAACTGATTAAAATGATCCACTCGCTGGCATTTTGATGTTACCAACAGTTATAGAAATAAAGTTGATTAGCCCTGGATTATTTCCCCCCTCCTTTTCCTGTGATAAAAAAAAAAGTTTTTAAAACAAGATTCAGAAATGTAAATTTTAAAGGATGATACAAATGTCTGACCTTAACTCAATATCTGGTAAGGTGAATTAGGAGAAAAAATATAGGGAACCTTGTCTTGCAGATTTAACATTGGATGTTGAAATATTATTTCATTGCCACGGTGTGTTTTAATTTTTGTTTTGTTCACTGTAGGCGAAACAAACAAACAAACAGCCAACCAGTTGTTACCAGAATGGATTCTTTTTCATTTATTTTTTAGTCAACCAAATCTCTTCAGGCGAAATGTTCCCAGCCCACACTGATGAATTTTATCATGACTAAAATCAATAGGAATAAATGGAAAAGATTACATAATCCGTTTTGATCATCTTACATGTCAGGTTAGTCCAGAGTTGCCAAGTGCTGATAAATGTACTGACAGGAAGAAAACGCTACATATTTTCATTGTCAGTAAACCTGCAGATCTTTTACAAGTTTTTTAACCCAAATTTATATTCTTTTATAGTGCCAAATTTACGTCTGTGATTTTTTGTTGTTGTTGGAGTAGAGACTTTGCATTTTCTGTGTACATATTTTTATAGTGCTAATGTGTTAGTGGTGGCCAGAACATTATGGAATTGATGCATCTTAAGAACATGCTTAACCAGAATCCTTATTATGTAGGGCAGCATGCCAGCAAACATGTGCCTTTATCAAAGATGTATCAGAATCCTCTCTTGCCATACCTTCTTGTGCATATCTTAGATACCCTTTCCTCCTAGGTATATAATATTCAGGATAAACTTAAATGTATGTGTGTGTTTGAGGAGGGGCAGGGGGGGTTCTCTCCAAGATATAAGTCTCAAAACATATGGGAATAAGATGCGCCAGCTTTACCAACAAGCTTTGGAAATATCACAGCAATGTTAGCATTTCAGCAGCAGTGCGTAGAGTGAATTCCCACATCGAATCTGAACTGATTGCATTTGATTGGAGGAAATTATAAAAGAGAGAAACATCTCCAGTGATGTGCATTTGCCACTAAACGAGTTCTGTTTCTCTCCCACTGAAAATGAAGGGCCTCTCAAGCTTACCCATCCCCCTGCTCTTTTAGTCGCATTCTTCCCCACCCCCCAATTAACCACTGGAGGCATGAAACGTATACAGAGCCACAAGAGCATTCATGCTGTACAATATTTGCACAGGTGCTATGATCAGAAGGCAGTAGGCTTCCGTCCAGAATCAATATTTCACTCAATCTGTGAGAGACGCAACTAATTTAGGAGAAATCCAGGCCTTGTCTCCCTGCAAGTGTCTCTGATTTCCATGAACTGTCAGTGGTTACTGACTGATTTTTTAATAAGTGGCACTAAAGGGTTCTTTGCCACCTTTAACTTTTCTAGATATGCATTAGATTGTTGAAGTGGATTTGGACAGAACTGCAGAGCGAATCTTTTTTCTGCAGTGTGAAGTTGTATTTTGATTTGTGCAGCTCCACTTGAATTTTGCATTCTAATCCATTCCAAGCTTTCACTGGATACTAAGTCAAACATGTCCTCTCTGTCCCTTAAAAGTTTTAAAGTGGGATTCTTAGAATCATCTCTTATTGAACAGCTGCAACATTGAAAGAACATCTGTTCTTTGCATGATGTGTATGACATGCTTTGCATGGTACACTTTCTTGGCTATGATGCACCAATACAATTATGTGCTGCTGTCTGGCTAAAATATTATGGAAAGCTCTGGG
>JAPDNY010000003.1:43823656-43898656 GCA_029375565.1 Gekko gecko | reverse complement strand
CAGGTGAATAAATTACACAAGTTGACTGCACTATGGTTCTATGTTGTCTGCTGCTGCTGCTGAAGTACTGTTGTAGAGCTCTGTAGCAAAGCTGAAGTTATAACTCGCTATGCTTGAATGAATGGGATTTGTATGAGACACCACAAACTATCCAAGATCTCTCATGTTTTCAGATATTATGCTTTATATATGGTTGCTACATTTGGGGGGGAAATTCTATATGGACATGCAGCAACTTGGAAGCTTGAGTTGCATAAGATACTGGGTTGTAGGGGTTTCCTCAATGAAGTAGTTGCATATGGGATCTGGCTTTTTTAAAAGTATCCCAATAATCTTAACAGCTGGCTGTTGCTCTTAGGATGTTGTAGCAGTCTTTGTTCATAGATCTGTTTAGAGTAAAGAAGGCTGTTAATTATGGCTTGTCCTTTGTAGTGTAACAAGTACTTTTTACTAATCCAACACTGTAAAAATAATAAAAAAAATATTCTCCCCTCCCCAGCCTCCCCTCCCCCTCCTTCCTCTCCTGTACAACAATTCTAGACAGTCAGGGTACTGTGTTGCTTGGGCTAAGGCTGGGCTGTTAGCTAAATTAAGCCATTGTGACTCAAAATCCTCCTTTAATAAGGTTCATGCTGTCTACAACTTCATCATTTTCTGCTGAATGATAATTACTTTATTCAATCATGTTCAAGGTTTTAGTGAAAGCTAGCATTGATTGATTAACTTCAATTACCATGCTTACATTTGCATAGATAAAAACTGCTTTTCAATTTGTGAGTGGCACGCCAGTGGAAACCCTGCGCTGATATTTGCATTTCAATGTGAACAGTGAAGAATAAAGGTGGGAGAGAGGTCTGATCAGTGCTAAGCCCTTTCTGCTTCAGTGCTTAAGCATTCCCCCCCCCCATAAACACCCTTGTTATGATGTTAGTTTGTTCAATCCACTCTGAAGGTAACCAATGGAGCCTCCTGTTTACAAGCGTGCATGACAATCTAACAGTGAGGACTGGGAAAACTGAAAGTCAAGACTTTTGACAGAAGCTAGGCTGTGCACCATGCAAATTAAATGAACAAAATTCTCTCTCTCTCTCTCTCTGGTGCTGCTAAAATGGAAGGACAGAATCCCTCTCTGGTGCTTTGTGAAGTTAGCCTTGTCAGCTATCAATTTAGACTGCAGATTTTGACACGGCTGTTTCCATGGAACAGTCTGGTGACTCAGCAAATAAAGCACTTGCCTTCTGCCTGTCTCTTTTGCCAATGGCACCAAAAGAGAAGTCCCAAGATGGAAATGGAAGACTGCTTCCTCTGGAGTAAAAAGGGCATCTCACAAAGCTTTCAGTGGCTTAACCCCTAGGCGCCTATGACCCTCTGTAAAGGATGGAGCTTCTCTCTGCATAAAGGACCAGCTTTCTGAGGAGGGCTTTGCTTGATTAGTATTTTAAAGTGGAGAAGTATAACTTTGTGATCAAATATATACTTGACGTGTAGAAGGTCCCAGGCTCAGGTTTTCAGATAGCAGCATGAAGAAAGATCTCAGAAATGCTGGCATTTTCAATGTTGAGTTTGATTGACCATTAGTCTGATTCAGTATAAAATACCTCCATGCATCCTTGGAAACCACAACTTGTAAAGAACCCAGAGCTGCCACAAGAAATGGTGGCCTTATGTCAGCTTTCTCCACAATATATAGCAAAATTTATCTCTTGACATAAGTGCACTTCATTTCCCCACTGCCCACACCACCTTGTTGGTTGATGCTTGCATGGCTCGGGTAACAGTGTAATGACACTGGGACACAGTTTAAGCTTGTACTACATGCATTGTGGGGAGAGGAAGACTGCAATGGATTTCCATTTTTAGCAGCTGTTCCTTATATCTTGCAAGCTGCACTCAGGGAGCATTCCTGCATCCTTGGCCGAGTGTGGATTGAAACCTGGGTCTTGGATCCTTCTCTGAGACTCCAAGTCACTCCTTCGTATCCCTCTTATAAAATGTTTTGCCATTGGATCCCCAAGAAATGGAAGTGACAGATATAAATCAGAACATTAAATCCACTAGCCATGATCGTGATACTAGCATTCTTCCATATAGGCTGCCCGAGGAATAGTGCCTCTTCATTGTGTCAGTCTCCTAAGGCATAAAATGGTTTGAATTTCCTATTATTCGAATTCACCAACAGGACCTGTGCCTCTGTAAATTGTCCTGCCTGTAAGCCTGCCAGGGATTGGGCTACACTGCTTTGTGGCTCACTGAACAATCTGCGACTTCCATCAAGTATTTATTCTGGCTCAAGGCAACCGTTCCTTGCATCAAGGCATGAAGGATGCGTTTGTTTGGGACTGACATACCTGTATGCCCAGGATAACATTTATGAGTAGAGACCAGCTGATAATAAACCACAGCTGCTTAGTGGATTAAAGTTTCTTTTTTTGAAAAACAGAAGCAATAATGTAGTTTTCCTTTCCAGGTCATCACCACAGTAGCTGCTGAGTCTATGAAACTTTTGCCTGTAAACAGTAATATACTTTGATTCCTATACACTACATTTTGAGTGCAGTAAGATCGTAGGGGTGTACTTTTTATGTAAACTGTCCTTTCTGGATCATTTTTTGTAGGTATTGGAGCTAGGTCCATTATTAACAGGAGTGCCTCGGTACTGGAGAGGCAAGCTTTACTGTCTGAAATAGGAAAATCATGATAAAGTTTTAATGGAGAACTTTCAAAGCATCTGTTTGGCCCCAAAGTGTGTTGTTGTTTTTTAAAAACAAAAACGGAAAAGCTTGTGGGTAATAGCACTTGTATGCAAATAGGTTTCCTCTTCTTAGAATCATAGAATCATAGAGCTGGAATCATAGAGTTGGAAGGGGCCATACCATCTAGTCCAACCCCCTACCCAGTGCAGGACCAGCCTAAAGCATCTCTGACAAATATTTGTCCAGCCTCTTCTTGAAAGCTGTCAGTGAAGGGGAGCTAACCACCTCCCTATCTGCAACACTAAGGTTTAAACGCTTCCACACTAAGGTTTGGATCCTGTGGTAAATTTTGCTAACAGAATTGGCTGGTGATTTTCACCTGTTTTCCCCATTCCCACTATAGACATCTGATTGTTCACAGGGCTCCCCTGACATAAATCTCATCAGTGGAAATGATTTTGTTGGCAAGTATCCAATCCTAAATCCCAAAGTTTCCTTTTTGAACTTTGGGGACTTTAAAGAACTATTGCCATGTGGGAGTCAAGCACACAAATAAAGTAATGGTGCACTATGCAGCTTCCTGGGCTAGAATAAGCTACTCATCAAAAGGCAATGTAGTTTACTGGTTAGAGCATCAGAATAGAATCTTAGAATCCCAGGTTCAAATCTTTACTCTGCAGTGAGGCTTGCGGGGTGATTTTGGGCCAAGCACTCTTTTTCAGCCCAACCTACCACACAGGATTGTTATTGGGAGGATAAAATGGAAGAAGGAGAGAACAATATATGGCACTCTGAGTTCCTTGGAGGAAGGGCAAGTTAAAAATTTACTAAATAGGGGGAAGTGAGTTCATAGGGCTCATAATTGTGACTTTATGGCATGGGCTATGAAACAAATTTCTTCATACACCGTGTGCTTAATCTAGTTTAATCTCCATTATGTTTCCCACAGCAAGTATGTAAGATATGAATAACAAATTCATGCCTCTAAATTCCCTGTACATGAGTGGCAGGACCACGTGCAGGCATGTAGTCTAGGTGAACATACAAATTTCAAAAGTATAAGCATGTTGATCATGCTTCATCAGAGCTTACCATGGGAAACACTAGAAAATACCGGTGTACACTGCAGCATGTAATACTTTGTACACAGGGCTGGCCTTTTGCACTGAAGACAGATTTCTTTCCCTGGGAATGAATCTTCTTCTCGGATATGCTATGGGATGTCTAGTTCCTTCTCATTTTTGCATCATAATCACTCTGATTCTGTAGTATGAGGTGTCTGTTGTGACAAAGAACCACTTTCCAAAGTTGGGAGCTTTAGGAAACTTCATCTTCTGCATACAGCAGCTAGGTTGTTAAGTGGGACCCATCATGATGGGAGTATTACACTCACAGTAAAAGATTTTCATTGATACCCAGTTTGTTGCTATGTGCAATTCTCGGTGTTGGTTTTGACTATTGAAATCCTAAGTGGGTGTGGATATCTGAAGGGCCATCTCCTCCCATATGGACCTGCCTATGTGCCGTTATCATCTTCAGAGAGCCTTCTGTGGGTGTTCCCACATTCTGAAACTGGGCAAGTAGTGATGGAGAAGAGGGCATTTCATGGTTGTGCCACTTGATGAAATTCCTGAGAGAAATCATCCTGGACCTTCTCTGGCATCTTTTAGGCAACTTCTGTCTTGTTTATCTAGACTTTGAAAAACTTCTTTGGTTTTTAAAATTTCTGTCCTGCAGTTTCCTACCTTGTAGCAATTTGGTTCTTGTGATACTCCTGAATTGATTTTTTAAAAGCTGTTCTTTAGTTTTACATTGATACGTTGAGGTTTTCAATGATTTTTAGTGTATTGTGTTGATATTTACTTTAAATTTATGTTATGTAAGCCACTGTGGTTCCATTGCTTAGGGGGGAAATTGCGCAGTTGTTAAAATAGGTGCTGCTTTTGGTCCCCCCCCCAATCTGTTCACGTTATATGTTCCTGTTTTTCTAGAATTTTTGACACATTATTGCTTTAAATGTTATCATACTTGCTGCAGAATAAGCAAGTATAAAAAGAAATGTGATTGAGCATTCTGTGTTTGAATGTTTCTGTCACTTAAAAAAAAATCCCTGAAAATGAAAAAACCCACAGCAGGAAATGATGTTCCATGCTAGCTGTTGTGCTGGTTTTCTGCATGCAGGGATTTTTTCTACAGAAGGGCATTATAAAAAAATAGTTATTTCCCCCCATCAGCAGTACAAAGTGATACATTTTATTTTCCCATCTCATTCAGCTGCCTGCATTAGCCATTCCAGTCTGGGAGGGGGTATATAGTTTTGTTTTTAGGCTTTTCTGGCTACTTAACTGTGAATTTGGCCATAGAATAGTGATAATCTATATGCTATTTAAGAATAACTCTCTGTATATAGAATTTAAAGATGTAAAGTGTTACCGAGCTATTTCCTTGATTGTTTACTTAAGAAAGTAGAATGTATTTCAGAAAGAAAAATAAAAAATGGTATTTCTGCCCCAAATGTCCCAAAACAAGGATTATTCTGATGGTGCCAAAAGGAAACTCCTGCTGTGAATAAATTGGATCATTTTAAAAATGATGTTCAAATGACAAATCTGTATATCTTCCAGGGTTGCTTTGCTATTCATGCTGGAACCTACACACTGTGCTAGGAGCACGACTACAGATGGCAGCGAGTGTGTCTGCGCAGGGATTTTTGTCCATCTCAAAAAAAAAATTCTTTAAAATTATTCAAGACAGATGGAAAGACAAATCTGTCTTAAGATATTTAATCCCAATATATAACTGTTCAAATGACTTACTACAATAGGAAATCGCCAGTTTGTTTTCGAAACCCTCAGTACAATGTTTGCCATAAGAACACAAATTATGTCTACATTTTTAATGCATCTATGCTTCATAATTATGCATGGTTGTGTGCTGTTATAATTGACATAAAATATAAAACAGGTCAAAGAGCAGCTATTAAAACTATTTTTCATTTTGCTTTCTGACAGCCGGCAACATCGCCGGCTAGTGCGTTTAATAGGGTCTTATGCAGAATGCAAAAGGATAGTTATATAATTTCATCCATATTAAAGCCTCCAGAACTTGCAACCTAATTATTTCCTACACGATACTGTTGTAAAGTATATTACTTTATTTGGAATGTATCCATTTTTAAGATTAAAGAATCGAAGTACATTAAATTAGCCATGGCTAGAGCAATCATAAAACTTAGTTTTCTTCTACTTAGTCAAAAATAATGGTAGAAGTGGCTAATCCAATCTGCTCAGTTTAATTACTGAAGTATATTTTCAACTAGAAAGGAATATTGAATGCAGTTCCAAAGCGTAAAATAGGTAATTTTACCTGGTATGAAAACTCTCAGGTCATCAAAGAAAGGATGCGCTAGGAAGCTGATTTTCCCACTGCTTGTATTCTTGCTTAGCAAACTATTACATGGTCAAAATGGGTTCTGTGCCAACCGGCAATGAATGGAGCCTTCCTAGTGATATTTTCACTCATTTTACAACCTGGCAGAGAGATGGCATGGACTCCCAAGGAATGCTGGGAATGGGCCCCGATTGAGACAATTGCAAGCTTGCAAACATAACGTTGTACCAGATGGTCTTCTCCAGTCTGAAAATGAATCTCTACAGAACGCCCACACAGGAGCAATGCGACTTGAACAAAAGCAAATTCAGCAGGACTATGAAAGTTAGCAGTTGTGAGAATAAGTCCACAGATTGCAATAAACTACAAGCGTGCAGATAGTGGGAGGGGTAAGGCTTGATGGCCTTCCTCTGGGGCACAGGTCCCATTTGCCTTGGTAGGATTTTCTTGGTACACATCAGGCTGTATTACATGTGATGGACACGGAAACACGTCTGAACTGTATCGATAACTTTTTGTAGCTGTGAAATCTGTCAAAGGTCACAAGCTGAGTCTTTCAGGCCTTGCTGCCTTTTGTTCCTGAACCTGAAACTGTTCTTCCTATTCTCTGCCTTCTCTTAGAACTGAGTCGGTGCTTTCCTGTTAAGACTTTCAACCTGTCACTTCTCATTACCATCTCACTCCCAATATTCAATCTTTATAGTAACAAGTTAATTTTTTAAGACTTAACACTAAAAAGATGCTAGAGAGATTTTTTTTTAAATAAAGCTTTATGATATCTTGCTGTCAAATTACTTTTTCCCTTGATAAGGCAGAAGTGTACCAGAACTGAGCTGAACCACTAATCGTTTTAATCTTGACTGACTAGCTATTGAGGGTCCCCTTGCCCTCATTTGAGTCAAATATTGGACTGTACTCTAAGAATGTTCCAGGTCAAAATGTATTCTTTTAACTATTGGCACCCTGTCTGCAGTACTTGAAATCATGTAAGAAGGCAGCTCTTAAAGTACTGTTTCGATATGCCTAACTTTCTCGTATGTTTTTCTGTATTAATTATGTTTTTGTTCAGCAGTTCTTTATGCCTGAACTTTTAAGGCCCTTGCTGCACATGCTTCAACATGTTTATCTTGGTTCATAAGAGGCTAGCCTAGCATAGTGGCTAAAGAAAATGAGCTGTGGGTTTCGGTTTCGGCGTTGCGAATGGTGGCCACTTCTCGGGACGCTCCCGGAGGCGGTTAGCCCACACGCAGTTAGGGGGGGTCTTCGCATGTGCGAAAGACCCTAGTGAGCCTTAGACAAAGGCTCCGAACCGGGGGCGCTTGGGGAGTAGCCTCTTTGCCGGCACACAGCCGGGAAATTGAGGCTTTCTCCCCGCCCCAATCGGCCCCGCTGCGTTGTGCCCGCATGGGATGTAGCAGCGCCACCGACTTCCAGGAGTGAGGAACAGCGACATGAATTAAAATAAAAAGAAGAAACGGCAGCGAACCGTGAGTTGGAGGTCTAAATCTGAAGCGAAAACCCGAGCCCTTCCCCCATAAGCGAATAAGCGTCTGGAAGGAGGGGGAATCCTCCCCCCATTGAGAAGCGGGACTTATAAAAGAAAGCTAAGGGGGACGAAAGGGAAGAAGGGTTGATGAAATTACCTTTGGGGTGCTATTGAAGCTAAAGAATTAGCGGGTCTCCTGAGCGACGCGTCACGAACTTTGAAAAAGTAAACAAATAAAAGAAATGTCGGCCATGAAGAAGGTCCCTTTGAAACCGGAAAAGAAGGGAGGCGGGACTTCCGGTCCGGGTAATCCCCCTCCAGAGCCTGCTGTCAGTCAACAGACAAGCGAGCTACTGCACCCTCTGCTGGTCCAAATACAGAAAATCAGCGAAACCTTAACTAACATGGAAGGTGTTCTCAGCAGTCAACAAAAGCAACTAACAGAAACGTCCAAGAAGATGGAGGAGATTGCACAGAAATGCTTGATCTCGACAGAGGACATCGGAAAAGTGAAGAAAAGGGTCAATAAGTTAGAAAAACACCAGGATGAGCAAGAAAAAAGGATTTTGATGTTACAAATGGAGAAATCGAATCTGACCCTTCGTTTTCAGGGCATTAAAGAAGAAGAGAATGAAGATCTCAGATCTATACTAGCAAATGCCTTGGCACCCGTAACTGGCAGAGATCAGCGAGAATTAAAAGAAGAGATGGATAAGGTCTACAGGGCCTATTCCACCTTTACAAAGAAAAATAATCTGCCAGCAGAAGTGGTGGTCAAGTTTGTTAAGCAGAGTACTAGAGATCAAATTCTGCGTGCAGTCTCAGCGGTGCCCTTGAAAATTGGGGAACAGACTATCAGAATTTTGAAAGACGTGCCTTACGAAATCCGGATGAAAAGGAAAGCTTAGAAAGGATTGACCACTTTTCTACAAAGACATCAGACTATATATAGATGGACTTTCCCTGAAGGCCTAGTGTTCAAGTACAAGGATAAAAGAGAAAAGATTGACTCCATCTTCAAAGCACAAGAATTTCTGAAGAGACACGCCAGCTCAGAGGAAGATGCAGCACTCGCAACTTGGACAAGTAGAGAGGATGACAGCGGCCCAGAGGAGGGAGGTGCCGGAGCGGGAGATGTGAAAACCAAAGAGGGCCCATCTTATAACCTGAGGGATACCAAAAGAAGACAACCAAAGAAATGACTGTTCGGGAAGCGTCAGAAAGGAGTTGATTAATAACTAACCCCAAAGGACAATACTAACCTTATTAACAGAGTTATTTTGGATTTTTGTTAAATGAAAAGAAGACTCTCTAATCACGGTGACCACCAAAAACTGTACTTATACTGACTTAAACTAACTTTTATTAACAGGATACTCACTCTGCTCTTTTCTTAATCCCTCTATATACCCTACCTTTTTCCATTTATAAAAAGAATAAATTCCTCTCCTTTTTAGGAGGGTTTTGATAAAAAAAAAGAAAGAAAATGAGCTGTGATTTGGGATGTTAGCCTAGTCAGATACCATTTCAACATGGGTGTTGGGTGACTACTTTTATTTATTTAATTAATCTTACCCCACCTTTCTCCCTAATGCGGACCCTAAGCAGCTTACATTTTTCTGTTCTCTTCCATTTTATTCTCGCAACAAGCCTGTGAGGTAGGACTGGCCCAAGGTCACCCAGAGAACTTCCATAGCCTGAGTAGGAATTCAAACCTGGGCCTCCCAGATACTAGTCTGATACTGCTTAGGAGGAGGTGTCAGTTTACACGTCTACTTTCGGACTTTCACCAGTTTGGAAAGCCAGTTTGGTGTAGTGGTTAGGAATGGCGGACTCTAATCTGGAGAACCAGGTTTGACTCCCTACTTCTCCACATGCAGCCAGCTGGGTGACCATGGGTCAAGTCACGATTCTCTTAGAGCTGTTCTCTCAAGAGCAGTTCTTTCAGAGCTCTCTCAGCCCCACCTACCTCACAGGTTATCTGTTATGAGGAGAGGAAAGGTAGGAGATTGTAAGCCACTCTGAGACTCCAAGTGAAGGGTGGGGTATAAATCCAATTTTCCTCCTTCTCCTCCTGGCTTTGAGGTTCAGAGCAGGAGTTGGATGCACAGTATGGGAACAAACATAGGGAGAATAGTAGTGTAACACAACCCCCCTTGCTTTCCAGTATAATGTGAGAAATCCATTAGTCTCTGCCTCTGACGCAATGTGGGAGTTGGCCCATGCTGTAAAAGGGCCTATGTACTCAGCCACAAAATATTTTTTCTTTGTTTCTGCCCAGCCACCTGCAACATGGTAGAACTAATTAGAGTTGCCAGTTCTGGATTAGGAAATACCTGGAGATTTTTTTTTTTGGGGGGGGGAACCTGGGGAGGGTGGGGTTTGGGAAGGGGAGGGACCTCAGCAAGGAATAATGCCATAGAGTCCACCATCCAAAGTAGCCATTTTCTCCAGGGGAACTGATCTTGGTCATCTGGAGAGCAATTGTAATAGCAGGAGATATCCAGGTGCCACCTGGAGATGGGCAAGCCTAGTAGTAATGCTGGCCTACCTCCCAGGGTTGTTGATAGGATACTGTGACCATGTGTGGGAAACAACCAAGACTCAATATACGAGCAAACTAGTATAATACAAAAGGCTGGATATACAGTGGGATTAGAAAAATCTACATAGAACTATATCAGCTACATTCCTGACACTGTGGGATCCTGGAAATCTGACTAGACTCTGTGAAATGAAAGGGGAGTGTGTGGCAGCTATAGGCAAAGGTTTCAGACCGAAATCTGTTTTACTTACTTTTGCTTGTGTTAAGAGTAACCCAGACCAGTACTGAGAGTGACAAGTGCGTGTGATCTCACCAGACAGTATCTGGTATGACAAGACCCAAATGCCTAAAGTTGTTTTTTTTTTACTAAACCGTTTAGCACAAAGGGTATTTCTTTTCAGCTCCTATGGTACATGACTGAATCTATTATAGGAAGCATGAAAAACCCCGTGCAAGCAAGCATGCTGGTCCAGTTACCTTTAAGGCAGATCAATAAAAACACTTGGTATTCCTTACCTGCAGCATCTTTGATTGTGGAGATGTGAAAGAACGCGAGGGGGAGTCCAGTGCCTGGCAGATCCCCTTTGTTGCCCTGAAATTATGAAAAGCAAATAGGAATTTCTTTTGGTGGTTTTAATTTAAATCCTCTCTCACTGAAGTGGCATGACTAGTATTGATTGGGAAAAGTGGATTATGTGAAGAGAGATTACTTGAAAAGGGACAGCGGAGGCTTCAAAATAGTATTTGAGGTATATGTTGCCCTGGCCAAGTATGGAGCTTTTTTTTTTTGCAGAAAATGCTGCACTTGTCAGGGTCTCATTTAAATACAGACGGCTGATGTGCTTTGAAATTTATTTGATGGCAAAGTTGTAGGGTAAATGTGATCAGAGGCTGCCAACAGACATCGCTTCTCTGTGCCTGTCCCTTGAACCCCTCCCAGTAGTGAAGACTCCCTATCGTATGTACCACGTTTCTGTACAATCAGCCTTATTTTGCCGTCTCTGTAATGCCCTCTTGCTCATCTTCTATCACACCATGTATTTTATTGATATGCCATTAAAGGTGTTTGATCTGATTTGATGTACCGTGTTCACAGATTTTGACAGCAGTTTGGCAAATTGTCCCTCAGGATCATCATCATCATCATCATCATCATCATCATCATCATCATCCACCTTTCTGCAAAAAAGGGATTTTTAAAAAAATACCTTGAAAATGAGACATATAGGAAGCCCTAAGAATTCAAAACAGTCCCATTCTTTTCAGAAAGCCATCACAGTTAAAAGGATTGTTTTTTTCCTGCTCAGGAATGAGAAGATACTTTTCAAACCACTTTATAAGCATCCCACTTTGTAGGAGCCACAAAGACCTGCACTGTACCCGGCATCTCCTCTCACTGAGATGGGCTTTCGTAAGGATGGGAAGACCCTGAGTAGACTGTAGCCAGCCAGCCAGCCAGCCAGCATTCTCTCTTGATGCTTACAAGCTTCATTCTGCCACCTCTACTGAAAATGGAGAGCGCTTAATTCTGCTGGCAGACGAAACGGATTTTGAACTGCTGAAGTCCTGAGGGCCATTCCTCAGTGCAATAGGGTACCTTGGGAGGTGGTGGGCTCTCCTTTTTTAGAGGTTTTTAAGCAAAAGGTCCTCTCAGGAGGGAAGGCAGCATGGTACAGCCTGATCTCATCAGATTTTGGAAGCTAAGCAGGGTCAGCCCTGGTTAGTACTTGGATGGGAGACTTTAGTTAGACACGTGATCACTACCTCAGATAGAAAGAACTTAAGCACTTAGAGTGGTTCCTTAGTGCAACAAGGTTCCTTGGGAGGTGGTGGGCTCTCCTCCTTTAAAGGTTTTTTGGCAGAAGGCCATCTGGGGAGGGAAGGTCAAGCCTGATCTCATCAGATCTCAGAAGCTAAGCAGGGTCAGCCCTGGTTAGGACTTGGATGGGAGACTTCCAAGGAAGACTGCAGAAGAAGGCAATGGCAAACCACCTCTGCTTCTCACTTGCCTCGAAAGCCCCTTGCTGGGGTCACCATAAGTTGACTGCAACCTGGTGACACTTCAGACATATGCAGAGATGGTCACTTGAAAGCAATGCGGGTTCTGTGAACTTAGGCAGATCATAGGAGGGATGGTAGAAAGGGATGAGCCAGTGCTCTGCTCTCGTGGCCGTTTCTTACAAGCCCAGAGTAATGCTGACCACCACTTTGGGGTCCGGAAGGAATTTTCCTCCAGACCAGATTGGGGGTTTTTTTGCCTTCCTCTGAGCATACAGAGCAGGGACCAATGGGGGAATGGGGGGGATAGCTGTGAATTTCCTGTGTTGTGCAGGGAGTTGGACTAGATAACCCTTGAGGTCCATTCCATGTTTCTCTGTTTCTTATTTGCATATTCTGATATTTTTAAGGGGATGCATGTCTGTAGTCATGGGATGGCACTGTATGTGGAGGCCTGTTTAACACTTATCAGAAGGCAATACAAAAAAAATACTGTCTTGATGTTTTATTCCCCTCAATTGATTCTGGGAAGTAGTTTCTAACATAACCCCTAGGTAGTATACTGTTGCAAATTATTTAAACATAAAAATAATATGGCATATTGGGGTTGAGTTCATATTAACTTCAACCCTACAGAAGAAAGCTGAAAAGCAGAGTCACATTGTGAAAAACAGCTGATGGGGTGTTTTCTCTCCAGCAAATTAATGTAACGTATTAAACTCAGTTTATGTATGAAATCAGCTAGTAGCTTTGGATTCACTTCTAGCTCAAAAGCCTAATGTATCAGCTGAGATTTTACAAACAAAAATCTGCGCTACTGCATGCAGAATTTGGTATCTGGGAACTCTGCTTTCATTTTGACAGCAACAAAACCAGTTGCGTTGGGGGGTCTATTTGAAAATCTGTACACGGCAGCTATATAGCAATGTAAAAATTGTATTGAGCTGTTAGACTTGTACTGTGCAGTTCCAACAAAGATAAAATGTGGGGACACACACACACATATCATGCAATGAGATTTCTAAGGGAAACTGGCATGTTAGGAAAACCAATCAGCTTTGGCAAATGTTTGCTAAGTGCTCATTCAGATATTGATAGCTCCAGTAATAGTTCTACTCAGCAGTGCATGTGCATATAGGAATGGATGTGTGACTTCCCCCTCCACACTCTGCCCCGTCCCCTTTTACAGAGCAAGTATGGCACAGATTGGACCAATTAGACACGCATTCCTTCACACTCCAGAGACTCCCATGCTGCACTTCGCCTCATGTAGGTTACTATGTGAACCAACAACAGTTGGGCCAACCCTAAAACGAATGGGTGGCACAAGGAAGAAACATAATGTAGAAACTATTAGAGTTACCTGGATGACAAAGTTTATGGCGGTGTTCAATTAAGTTTAGGATTGCCAGTCGCCAGGTGGAGGCTGGTGATCTCCCAGAATTATAACTGGTCTCCAGGTTATAGAGATCTGTTCCCCTGGAGGAAATGGCTGCTTTAGAAAGCAAACTGTATGGCATTATACCCCACCGAGGTCCCTCCTGCCCCAAACCCTGCTCTCCCCAGGCTTTACCCCCCCCAAATCTCCAGGAATTTCTCAACCCAGATCTAGCAACCCTAATTAAGGGGCTTTTGAGGCCAAGGAGAACAGACTCACTCTCACTACTAGCTGGTTAATGGGTTAAGAAAATGCCCCAAATTCAATCTGTACTCAGTCAGTGGAAAATTTTGAATGTGCCTTCCTTACAAGGAATTCCCATATGCCAGTAACACAGACCTTTTTTCATCCTTACGGGAGAGGTAACAATCTGGCAAGACCTGAGCTTTCCACAGTATAAAGCAGAGTTCTGTCCCCATCTGTCTTTCTGTCTTTTGTTACACGCTGAAGAGAAGACCTTTCACAAACGCTCTGGCACTCGGAAGAAGCTTAGATACGGTCAGTTGTGTTTGCGCTCGGCTGCCCTGTAGACTGTTTGTTAATGAAGACCTTGGATTACGGGAGTCGATTCTCAAGCCAAAATTTGCACTTTTAGAGCGTGGCTTGAGGAGCGTATAAAAGCTGTGGATTCCATTATTGCAAAATGTATCAGAAAAAGTGTTGAGCTAGGTAATTACCTTAATCCAACTGAAATAGTTGGCCACAGCGTACATTATGTGAGCATCCAGAGTCAGACTTGAACAAGCAGTCAACCTGAACAAAATGAGCTCAGCCGCAGAGGGCCAGATTTCTTAATTAGTTCTCAGTGGCAAGAACAGTTTAATGTTTTCCAAAGTCAAGTGCAAACTCTACAAGTGACACAATTCCAGAGGACTTTGTAAGGGTGAATTAGACCTGGCCTGGTCTCCCACTGTCGCACGCAGAGTCCAAAGCTAACTTCATTTATTCCTCACTGTTAGTGTTCCAGTGAACTTCCATAGGCCGAAGCATAATAAAAAGAAAAAGGAACAGTATTATTAACTTTGATAGCACTAAGCCCTTGCATTCAAAATACACTTTCGGCTCTCATTTTCTCAAAGCAAGTAATGGTATCACCTTGCCGGTGGAGCGATATATTATAGTGCCGTCTAATTGGTTACTCTGGCATGTATGCCATTAATAAAATGAATGGGATTCACGAGAGAGCTCAGTGGTCACTTAAAGATTGTTTTCTTTCTGATGTTATTGTTTCAAGGTTAGAAAATCCCTGAGTTTCATGGTGTTAAATATTTATTAGACACAGCATGAGATATGCTGCATAGGAGGTACTCAAGCTAAACACTTTGCTAAAAGAAAGCAAAGTCAGTAACAGGCTGGCAGGGTTTTTTTGGTTTTGACCTTTTTTTTAGGTGGCACGTGTCACTTACTACAAAAGACAGTTCTAAAGAGTTGTTCAAAAGTTTGGGGCATTCATTAGACATTTCTGTTTTATGACACTGAAAGGTGGTGATGGAAAACGCCTTCGATTCACAGCTGACTTGTGATGATCTCATAGGGTTTTCAAGGCCAGAGATGTTCAGAGGTGGTTTGCCATTGGTGGCCTCTATGGAGCAACCCTGGCCTTCCTTGGTAGAAGGAGAAGAGTAGGATTTATACCCTGCCCTTCACCCGGAGTCTCAGAGCGGCTTACAGTCCCCTTCCTCTCCCCACAACAGACAACCTGTGAGGCAGGTGGGGCCGAGAGAGCTCTTTTGAGAACTACTCTTGAGAGAACAGCTTGGAGAGAACGGTGACTGACCCAAGGTCACCCAGCTGGCTTCATGTGGAGGCGTGGGGAATCAAACCCGGTTCTCCAGATTAGAGTCCGCCGCTCTTAACCACCACACCGAACTGGCTCTCTAGTTGGCCCATCCAAGTACTAACCAAGGCCACCTCTGCTTAGCTTCTGAGATCTGAAGAGAGAAGGCTAGCCTGGGCCATCCAGGCCCGGCCGTGACACTGCATACCTGGAAGCATAATGAAACGAGAGAGATAGTATAGATTGCCTTGTTTGGCTTACCGTATTCTAGTGTGGTTTTTGCATTCAACCACAACAGTAGCTTGAACAGTAGCTTAAATCGCACTTGGTGGTGGTAGTAACCAATGCTCCCTCTAAGCTGTGGATTCTTGTGAGCAAAAATTCTACTTTGTGAGCCACTGGCATTAAAGTTGTGAGCCAGCGATTTGGCTACTGCTAAATTAGTTCTCTCTGGAGCCATCTTTCCTGAGCTAAGACAAAAATGTGTGAGCCGGAGGCTAAAAAACTGTGAGCTAGCTCACACTAACTCAGCTTAGAGGGAACACTGGTAGCAACTGCCTCTCATATCCCATCTTCTGGATGTATTATCAGCACTGGTATTTCTTTTGATATCTGTGCAAAGTTTCCAGTGGAACCTTTAAGAACAACAATGTTTTATTCCAGGTATAAGCTTCTGTGTGCAAGCACACTTCTTCAGATACAGTGAAGTAGCAGATCACTTTTAAAAAGTGGAGGGATACTCCATGAGGCTACCTGAAATTGACCATTCCAGGTGGGTAGCTGTGTTAAATCTACATCAGCAGAACAAAACAGTTGCACCCTGTGCATATTTCAACTATACCTTTGTAGCTTCACTATATTTCATACTTCGCATTTTGCCTAACAAATGCTGGAAATGTAAAGCTAACGTAGGGACCTTTTACCACCTATGGTGGAGATGTGATAAAATACAAGACTATTGGAAAATGGTGCAGAGGATGATTCAGGCAATCTTGGAGAAGCACGTGGTATTAAGTCCTGAAGTATATCTGTTAAATATACTACCAAATGGATATAACCAACAGGAAATTTATTTAGTATCGTATATAGTAACTGCTGCTCGCCTACTATTGGCAAAATATTGGAAATCAGAGGTAATTCCCTTAAGAGAAGAACTGATACTGAAAGTGCTAGAATTAGCACAATTAGATGAATTAAGCTTGAGGTTACAAAATAAAAATGAAAAGGTACATAATAAAAGATGGATAAGAGTGTATAAATGGATAGAAAACTTAACGAATGTATAAGACTTTAAGTTATATGTAAACGGAGTAGTTGAAATGTAATGTATTTCTAAGAAAATAAAATTATAAAAAAAAAAAAAAAAGAGTGCGTAATCTATCACGCCCATTCTGCGTGGTTATTCTTTGGGACTGGATCTTAATTTGAACTGGCTGCTCTTTGTAACCCCTCCCTGCCACTTTTCATGTCGTATACATAAGTTGGACTGCTGGATGTACACCCCACCCATCTGATGAAGTGAGCTCGGACTCATGAAAACTTATGCTGAAATAAAATGTGTTAGTCTTCCCGGTGCCGTGAGGCTCTAGTTTTATTCTGAAACCACGGATTTAAGCAGCACTTGCAAAGCTGCCTGAATTGGAAATATAGTTGTAGGAAGATGAAAGAATTTTCACAGTTTTACATGTTTGCAAATTGCCTGGGGAAAGCCTTGTTGTGATGCTCTGCTGCTGGGATAGGGAGTATAGCAGGGAAGGGTGGCAGGTTAAGCCGGCAGGCTTCAGAGGCTATTACTTTGGTGGCAAAACTGAAAGCCATGCATGTTGGGCTGCCCATGTTCGCCTTTATGGCAAAGGGAATACTGTGCTATATAGTGTGCAGTGTGGAATTGCACTGCTAGCAGAACAACTGTGCAACAGCAGTGTCCAGTCTTAACATGCAACATCCTAAGCTATGTAAAAAGGCACTTTTTTTTTTTTTGCACCAGGATCACAATGAGTCTCTCTTGCTTCCTTTTCTAACTGCAGTTTTTTAAAGTGTGAGTATTAGTTTTGGATTTTTTTTGCTTGTTATGTCACATTTGTTCTGGTCTGTCAACTGTTCCCTAGGAGGATATGAATGTGAGAATTCCTGTTGAGAATTCTCATGTGAAATAAGTCATTTGGGGCAGGTAAAAGAATCAGGACTGAGTAGCTTTCCCAAGAATTCCCACAATGCATGGAGGATTACACAGCATCCTTCCAAGCCTGTTTTCCAGTATTCTGCCATTTGGCAGCTTGAAAACTTTAGTCATCAGAAGGTTAAAGTAATGGAACCCTTCAGTATGAAATTTTGACATTAAAAAATTGCCTGGTGAAGTGATCTAACCAAATTCCAGAAGATCCAAGGATAGATCTGTTACCATCGCTGCTCAATACTTCCTTCTTTGTGAGTGATTTATTTTATTGCCTATCCAAAAATATCTACAATGTCTGCCTTTACTGGTTTGGATTCAGTAAAAAAATAAAAAATCAAGATCATTTCAGAGTCTTCACTTTGATTGGCTTGGTTACAATCTCTGAGGTATTCTTAATATGATGAGGTTATGTATCAGCTGAATCAATGAAAAATACAGTAAAAGCAAGATACGTAGTACAAGTCGTCTACATATTCAGCAACTAGATAGGAGGGGGGGATTTCATGGGTATGATTGGGCTCAAGAAGGAGTTCAGCATGGATGCTTTGAGTTCTCTGTTAATGGTGGTGGCAGAAAGTGTGGTCAAGGCACAGCCAACTTATGGTGACCTTGCAGGGTTTTCAAGGCAAGAGACCTTCAGAGGTGGTTTACCATTGCCTGCCTCTGCCCAGTGACCCTAGACTTCCTTGGTGGTCTCCCATCCAAATACCAACCAGGGCTGACCTTGCTTAGCTTCCAAGATCTGTCAAGATCAGGCTAGCCTGGGCCAGCCAGGTCAGGGCTTATCAATACTAGGGTGCTCTTATTCAGTACAAAAATTTGGTCTTCTTTGTGTGTGTTTCTGCTTCCCACTTGCTCACTGTCCTTCCCTGCCCACTGTTCCCCTCACACCTGAGCCCTCTATCCTTCTCCCTTCAGCCTGTCTTGTTTTCCTGCCCCCCGTTTCCCCTGCCCCCATTCCATGTCTTATCTCCCTGGGGTCTGTAGGCTGAAGCCCTGACATGCTTTGAGTCACTCGTGCCCCTTGGCAGCCCTGCCCTTTAAAAGAAAGAAAGAACTGCTAATAAGTTGGCCAGCTGTTCCTTGTTGGCATGATGAATAATGGTGCCATTTTCAAAGTTCCCATATCTCATGAAATCTGGCATGCCGTGAAGAGTGACTATAGTATCAAATCCTGGGTGTTTGCAGTCAAAGAAACATATGGAGATGTTATCATCTCGGCTGACTAAAGGCAACCCTGGTGCTGAAGATGGCAGTGGAGCACTCACTGGGCATGAAACTGGCCCAGATCAGCCATAATGGCCCTTGTGCTCTGTTACATAGCAGGATTCTTGTAAAAGAAGAAGAGTTGGATTTATACCCTGCTCTTCATTCAGAGTCTCAGAGCATCTTAAAATCTTCCTCTCCCCACAACAGATACCCTGTGAGGTAGGTAGGGCTGAGAGAGCTCTGAGAGAACAGCTCTGAAAGAACTGTGACTGACCCATGGTCACCCAGCTGGCTTCATAGAGAAGAGGAGTTGGGAATCAAACCCAGTTCTCCAGATTAGAGTCCACTGCTCTTAACCACTACACCAAACTGGCTTGCCAAAAGGTAGGTTGTCAGAATTAAAAAACTTTACAATTGTTGGCTTGGATGTGCTGGAAGAATTTTTCACCTCTGAAACGGAATGTAACTTTCTTGCCTTGCCCTGCTGACTGCAGCCTCCAAATGCTTCCCAAATCCTGCTCTTGGGGGAAAGGGTACTCCCAGGAATGGCACTGGGTTGGAGTTGAAGTCTGCACTGGGAAGGGAAGCAAGAAACTGGCCTTTTGTGGGTAGAAATCCCTCCAGGCATGGAAATGTTCTGGTGAACTGAAATCTAAGATTAGAGAAAATCTGACCTCCTGATAATGCCAGAGTGGTCATGTACTGTGCTTTTATTTCTGATTAAAAATGAACAGGATCTTTTTATAAAGGTTTGATTGTAATGGGGGAAGGGTGTTGATCTGCCTGCTGAACCCCCTTTCATTGTCTGCTCTATTAAACAATCAAATAAAACTTGCTGTTTATATTCTCCCTCCTCCTGCCTTTTGTTCCATATACTTAATGGATGTAGAAAAGGGCAATCAAAATTATGGGATGGGGAGTGGGCTGAATCATCTGTCCTGCAAGGAAATAGTTTAGGAGGTTTTAGTATAAGAAGACAATAACTGAGATTTATAAAACTGTATGTAATTGGCAGAAAGAAAACAGACAGCTTTTAAAATCCATCAACAGAGATTTCTATGTGGAACCTTTGGATTAGATCTCATGACTCCCTTCCATTTCAACAAAGCAACACCTTTTCTCTATTAGAGAAGGTCTTTTTTCCATGAGAAAAAGCCATTTGTCATTGGAGGAAGTCTTGCTCCTTTGAAGGAAGACTGAACAGAAAAGGGCATCCAATTTAGCAGAAAAAAAGTTATAGGATCCAACCCAGGGTATTTAGCTGGCCAACTACTAATGAGTACAGATTAGGATTTATACTGGCCATTGCTACATATGGATCAATAGACTTCTTCCAGCCTTTTACTAGCATCTCTTATTACAGATATTTGCATGAAAGTGCCCCCCATATTGTTAATTATATCCTAATGTACTGTATATAATATAATTTTATGATTCCTGTTAATTGCTTTCTGAAGAATGGACTCAGGAAACATTCTGTGAAGTGGACTTGATAATGTTTTGTAAAGTTGTGTTTATAAATCCATTTTTATACGTTGCATAAAATTAGCATTCAAGTTTGAAATGCCTATGTGGAACTCTTGAGAGACCCTTTAAGTACTTTTTCCCCTTTTTATAGAATAGTCTGCATGTATAGTTTCTGGCATTGCTGTTAATTATGATTTTTATAGGCTCTATTTACACTTACATTGTATGAATTATATAAGCATTATTTGTAACTGCACAATATGATTTTATTGATAAGGTGTCATGTTATTTTGTACATTCTGCCCCTGGGAAAGAATACCAGCCATAAACGCATGGGGCAGATCAGTCTCAAAAGAGGAAACAGCATTTCTTAATCACACCACTTAAATGCTGCTTATAATTATTTCTACAATATGATTTTATTATGGGGACTGTGATTTGCATCCAAAGTAGTATTTGCATAATTGGAAGGGAACCTCACGCAAGCAAAGCTCCATTTCAGATTTTCCTCCTGAAGCTGCGTACTCCAGTGCTGCATCCCATGTTGTTAGGAAGTCTGATTGTTAGGAAGAGGTTTTTTTAGGTAGCATGAGGGACTGTAGAAAGTAACAAAGGAGGAAAAAATATGGCCTAACTGCTCGTTGTTAGGAAAGATCTGTTCCAATGCGATGTTTGAGCTGGTGCCTTTCCTGAGGGATAGTGCCACCTCAAAAGCAAGCTTGGAGAAACGACTGAGGGGTAACATGACAGAGATTTACAAAATTATGCACGGAATAGAGAAGGCAGAGAAAAAAGTACCTTTCTCGCACACATTACAAGAACTTGTGGGCACTCAAATTAATGAGCAGTAAGCATGTTACATACGGGAAGAAGGAATTAGGCTATACCTGAACACTTGAAGCTGCATTATACTGAGTCCGACCATTGCTATATCAAGGTCAGTACTGTCTACTCTGACTGGCTCTCCAGGGTCACAGGTAGATGACATCATGGCAGAACTTTGGTCAAGAAGAAGGTTTAAAAAAGCTCTGCCTTTTCAAGGAACCTGTTTCTCATTTTTATCACTGGGCATCAGCAGAAAGCAGTGATATAAAATTATGAGCTCTCAGTAAGTGAGGTTCTGAAACAGCCCTATGTTCATTGATCATGAATTGTCAATTCTGTTGTGTTCTAATAATGATAATTTCAAAACGTTCTCCTGTCTTCACAAAGGGACACTTTTTCTTACCTCTTCTAGGACGCATGGTTGACTAACAATATCTGTTATTTTTGTTACATGTTTATGTTCTTCATGTTTGGGACTGATTTTGGCCTGTTCCTTATGAATAGGAACTGTATGATTGGTACTATCACCTTTGATAGATACTATAAAATCTTAAGCAGTTTATGAAGTTTGGCATATTCTTTTTTTCTTACTTACTCTACTCCTTTGACCTATAGGTCTTAAATAGTGTTCATTAAACATAGCTGGGAATATGGGGAAGAAACATAGTTTACAGATTTGATAACACCCAAGCCACAGCCACAGTATTTATTTGAGAAAGGTATACCCAACATGTGGCCTTCGGAGACTGCAGAGGGTAGTGTGTTTAGTCTTGTGAGTGTAATTGCTCATCATCTATACTTTGGAACTGTTAAGCTGAACAAATACAGAGGAATTGTGAAGCTTGGAGGAATCCCCGTATAAAAGGAAGAAAAACCCTCCTAGCTCTGCATATAGTGCTGTTTACATCTCTGGTTTCATCTGTTTTATGGATCCAGACTGCTGCTCTGTATAATATTTGAGGGATCACCTTGGTGTTGAAAACTGTAATTGCAGCTGACAGGTTACTCCAAGACACTTGCAAGTTCTGACCTGTTCCAACTCGTTATCCTCTAATCTCCATTTGTAGCTAGAATCTCTTCTCTGTTTTTTGTAAAAAACTAAGATCTTTGCATTGGCAACACAGATTGTGAGATCATGCTCCTGACAATAGTTTGAGAAGGATTGTATTAACCTGCATCATCAGCATAAAGTAATATAGGAACTTCTAGAACTCCAAGTTTTGGCAGGTGGGATTTATCTTGTTTAAGGGTGGGTGCTAAATCTTTCAGATACAAATTAAAGAGAAGTGGAGCCATCAGGCATCCTGGTTAAACACCAGATCTCATCGTGAATATCCTTGTAAATTGTCCATCTATTCCGCATCTAACCTGGCCAGTTGGATTATCATATAGCATCTGAATTAGCCATAGCAATCTGTGATCAGTTGGGGGGGGGGGTTTCCCAGTTTTTGCCATAAACGAGTTCTAGGAATTGAGTCAAATGCAGATTTCAAGTCCATAAAGGCAGCACATAGCATTCCTCTAGTACGCTGGTGCCGAACCTATGGCACGGGTGCCAGAGGTGGCACTCGGAGCCCTCTCTGTGGGCACGGGTGAGGAGGCAGCTGAGCCTGCTTATTGTGCTGCTGCAGCTGCTGCACCAGCCGGCCCTAGGCCAAACCCTGGGTCCTAGTTGGAAAGCAAATACCACACATGAGAGGAAAAGACGTGCAAACCCCTGGTGCAGGCGCCCCGCTTATTGATATGGGGGAGGGAGAAGAGGGGAATTGCTTTCCCCTCAGGCTCCACCTTCCTCACAGCCTGACACCAACCGACAATCCCTGCCTACTCAAAGCCCAGGAGCTGCTCAGCAAGGAATCCCCACAGCCTGACCCCACCCCCTTAGCCTGGGAAAGCACGGCAACTCCCCTTCCTTTGCAAATGCGCGCTCCAATCCATGCCCCTTCTGCCCCGAGGAGTGAGGCTGAGCATTCCCAAGGATGCCCACTCAGGCTTGTTGCCAAAAGTTGCATCTGCGTGAGTGCGCCACTTCAGTTTCCAAACCCGCCTTCTTTGGGGAGGTACGCTATTCCTCCTCCCCCTCCTCCCTCTTTGGCTCTCTGCCTGGTCTCTCTCGCTGCACCCTCCAGCATCCTGTGCTGTAACCTGGAGTCTGAAAAACTTTAGTACCCACTCCCTTCACTTCCTTTTGGGGCTGCCCCGCTGCTTTGGGTGGCATGTCTTGTGCGCCTGCTCAGAGGGTGTGATTAGAAGGGCTGTTCAAGGAGTTGGACATGGAGACTGTTTTGGAGCTGGTGCTGCAGGAGGGGGTGGCAGCCAGCGCTGTGGTGAGGTGTCTCAAGGCAAGCCAGATCTCTCACCCTGTGGAGGTAAGGTGCAGCACTCCTCCCCCTAATTATAGCTTCCTGAGAGCTTCCAGGGAATCACACATAGGGCACCCCCCCCTTGATGAAAGACTGTCCCTGAACTTCAGAGTTCCCGACTCTCCAGCAATGAGCTGGGGCAGAGGGACGAGGCAGAAATGAATAGCCACTTCAAAAGCAGTACCCGATCTTGTGCATACTTATTCAAAATTAAGCACCACTGAGACAACCGAACTTGCTTTCAAGTATGAGCGCATAGGATTGTGCCTTTAGTCAGACTCTAAATTTGCTCTGGCTTTTCGCACTCATGGGAATAACTAAAATGCTGTTTGGAGGAGCCGTGTAGGAGGGCGGATGTATGGGATGTACTAAAAGGAAGGACAGGATTGCCCATTGGAAACAATGGGAAACACTTGAAGGCCCATTGGAAATAATGAGAGACAGGCATATCAATTGACTTGCATGGGCTTCATTGAAATACATTACAGTACAAGTAGAGTTGCAATAAAAATGCGAAATGGATTTTCCATTAGGGTCTCTGGGCTCAAATACACTACTCTGGGAATGGAATGAGAGACCACGGAGTGGAATGACAGCCCCAGGGTGAGCAGGAGTGTTCTGTGACTGGAATGAGAGACCATGGAGTGGAGTGACAGCCCCTGGGGGTAGCAGAAGTGTTCTGCTACACCCAGGAGCTGTCATTCCACTCTGGGGCCTCTCATTCCAGTTCCAGAACACTCCTGCTACCCCCAGGGGCTGTCATTCCACTCCGTGGTCTCTCATTCCGTGCAGCCTTGATATGCTTTGGGGGTGGGTCACCTGGTTGAAGTGCTCAAGCTGAAGTGCTTTATTTGTTCATCAGTCAAGATTTGCAGGATCAAAATTTAATTTACTTCGAATCAATCTAGAAGTGGCAGATTCTACTGAGTGTGTTGTTTTTTTGTCTCTTTCCCATGGAAGGGGGAAGAGGGCTGTCACTTTAGGTGTGAAAATGTGTAAGATCATGTTAAGAAAGACAGACCAGGTAAATAGGAAGGGTCCTGTCCTGTACTAACTGGATGGAGTTTGTATGTATGACATCAAATGCAAACTTCATGCCAAATGCAAACTTTTACCTTTCAATAAAAAGCTGTTTGTTTCATTGAAAGCTCTGTTATTGAGCTTTTCTTTTAAGACAAAAGATGTTAATGAACTGTTTTTTCTAAACTAAAACCTCAGTATTCAGGTTAAATTGCCATGTTGGCACTTTGCAATAAATAAGTGGGATTTGGATTGCAGTTTGGGCACTCGGTCTCTAAAAGGTTCACCATCACTGCTCTAGTATAACGGGTATATTTTTCTGCTAGATGGTGTAGAACAATACAGTGATCTATAGCTGATACTTCCTGTATGAAGCCTGCTTGCTCTAAAACTATCACTGATTTGGAATAAATCCAGTCAGTTAGCTTGTAATACAGATAAAATGAGTATAGTTTACAGATTACAGGTAGTAAACTAATTGGCCTGTAGTTACTTGGGTCTTATTGATTGCCCTTCTTAAAGATAGGGGTGATAAGATGCAATTAGAGACAGAGCATGCTTCCATGTCACGGTATTTTACCTGTCACAGGTATTTTTACCATAGAGCTCCACCATTCTGAATTGCTTTTGAATAGTTCAGCTGGTATCAAATCAATCCCTGGAGCTTTATGTTCTTTCAAGCATCTGATCAATATCCGCGCTTCCTCAGAAGTGCCATATTGGTGGCCATATTAGTAAGCTGGATTCTTCTTCATACATTTCATTAATATCTGCCACCTGAGTATTAAATATCTTGCAAAAGTGAGCTTCCCAAGTGTTGGCTGGTATGCAATAGTTCACTGGTATTCGTTAGCTGAAAACTTCTGACAAAGTTTAGCAAAACATTAAAGTACTTATCAGTAAATTAGCCAAATAAAGTCAAATTCTGCAACCTTCACAGTCTGTCTCAAAGATTTTTTCATGGCTCAGATTGGCTCCAATGTGTTTGCATTTGAGATGAGCTCAGCGTCCTAAAATGACAGAGAAGGAATGGGTGTAGAATACTCCTGAAAACAAACCTGAAGGACCATCTCCTCCTATACTATCCAGCTTACCAGATAAGATCTGCCTCGCAAGCTCTGCTCTCTGCACCCCCACTTTCAGAGGTGAGGAAGATGGCAATTAGAGACAGAGCCTTAGAGACAGGTGGCACTCACCCCCTTGAGACTCACCTGGCACCTACTCCACTTTCTTCTAGGTGCCAAGCCAAAACACTTCTTTTAACCAAAGCTTTTAATTATGGGGTTTCTCTTACTAACTCTTAAATTAGGGATAAGCATGAATTGGGGGAAATGTGGTTCAATTCATGACATGCCCGGTTCATGAACCACAGACCGTCATCAACATTTTGGGGCTAAACAAACCAGTTCAGTTCATGAGGTTTGTGACAAGGTAGAATGCCCCCCTTGGCAAGTTAGAGACAGCAGACTCACAGGGGATCTCCAGCTGACTCTCCTCTACCTGCCTTCCAAGTTTGGTGAGGATTGGATTTACAGGGTCTGAGATACAGCCCCCAAAGATGGTGCCCCTAGAAAAGTGCTTTCTGGGGAAACGGCAGAAATCACAAGTGCAGGAGTGTACAGAATGGACCCTGAGCAAGCCACAGGCATCCACTCACAGGGGATCTCCGGCTGAGTCTCCTTTCCATCCCTTCCAAGTTATGTGCAGGTTGGACTTGGGGGCTCTGAGTTCTGGCCTGAGTCTGGTCCGGAGGACCTTGGGGTTCATTTACATGGATAAACTCAGTAAAATCAATTCTGGACACAAGATTTTAGAAAGGACTACCACATTCAATTTATAAAATTAGCTAAACTTCAAGGATGTATGCAAAGCAGAAAACATCCAAAAACAGCAAGCAGTGGCAAAAAAACAAACAGTAAAAGGCCAGGTCACTGATCCAATAAAAAAACAAACAACTTGCTTCTGTGAGGCAAGTTCTTAAGATTAAATCCATTATCAGGTTGAAGGGAACGGCGGTTAATTCCATCTCAGTCGCAGTTCATCGTTTCAGTGCAGAGCGTAGCTGGCCCCACCCTGCGAAGCCTAATGAGTGAGTGAGGAACAACAGCGGCTCCCCTTTCTTTCGTCCACTCCCCTGCCACAAGGCCGTCGGCTGATAAGAATTCAACTCACTAATTAACCCTACTGGCTTGTGAAAAGATTAGGGAGGTTTCCAAGGATGATTCTCCACAGTTACAAAATCTTGCAGCCAAATGTAGTTACGCTGCGAGCAGATTGCTTCCAGTGACTTGCAAGGCTGGGTCCTGCTAAACTTATAACCTTTCCCACCAGCAGAGCCATTACAAAATATAAGCCTAAACAACCTCCATTCCTTACACACACACACCCGCCCAAAGAAGATGCTCCCAGGAAAAATGCCAGGCTCAAGTTCAGAAATGTATGGAATGGAGATCCTGGAAGCTACTCACACCAAACACACAAGGGACCTCACCCTGCTGCCTGCTCCTATACAATCTCTCCCTGTTGTGGGTGCATTACATTTCTGGGATCCCAGTTATGGACCCCTAAAAAAGGTCTCCCCAGTGCTCCCTTTGGAAATGACAGCTGCAGTTACAGAAGTCTATGGACCGGCTCAGGAATAAGGCACTGATACCAAACTCACGGGGAAAGTTCATCTTGGCAGAACCCCCCCCCATCAGAACCTGGAAGCAAGACAAGCACCCCCAAAGTCTCCAAAGGCAGGTTCTGAAGGACAGAAAGGCAGACATCCCCATAGTTGTGACAGAGGCTCCCCAAAGTAACCCACAACAGCTTGGTTGGCACCCCCGCCAGACCAGACAAGCAAGGGAAGTGTGCCCACAGCTCTCTCTCACACACCTCCCTGTGGGTCCAGACCAGAGCACCTCCAGCAACTGCAGATTTGGAATGACAGAAAGGCAGACGTGACAAGAGTTCTGACAGGGGCTCCCCAAAGTAACCTCATGACAGCTTGGCAGGCACCCCTTGCAAGCACTGGAACCCATCAAGGTGTGCCCACAATGCTCCCAGGTCCCCTCAGGCCCAAACACATAGATCCTCCGGTCACAGCCCACCTCTAGGTGAAATTTCTGGTTATTCACTATTCATTGAACAGATAAGAGATCACCTGTTGTGAATAGTATAAATGCAATGGAAATGGGTAGTCAAACAAGGGCGTGGTTGTTCAGGCAGATGTTTGCTGAGGTGGATCTTGTTTCAAGAGGTAGATGTTGTGTTATGAGGTTTTATAGATGTTGATTCATGAGGGAGATGTTGGGTGAGGGAACCCACCCCCACCCAGCTGAGGTGGTCATCCTCCCACCCAAGTGCCAAGGGCACAATCCACAGGCAGCATACCAGATTATCCAGAGAGGAGGAGGAATGGGGGGGAACACACAGGGGGACAACAGGAGGCCTGGATCTTACCCTGTGAGATCCAGAGAGGGGTAGCCCAGCAGGGAGAGGTTGACCTTGAGGAAGGCCAACTCATCCACCCTGGCTGGGTCCAGGCAGGAGCAGTGGGGGCTGAGAATGTCTCCCAGATGGGAGAACACCCTCTCACTCTGGACACTGGTGAGAGGGCAGGAGAGGAGACTCATGGCCACACAAGACAAGTAGCTCCAGATGGCAGCCTTGCATGACCAGTAATCCAGGGGATTGGCGGAGGCAGGCTCAGGGGACTTGGCAAGGTACTCCCTCACCGTCACCTGTGCTGAATCCTCCACCGTTGCATGCCTGGCATCCCTGCTGCTGCCAACCTCCCAGTTCACTGCTGACAACAGGTAGTGAGGCTTCTCCCTGGTTGGGCTCTTTGAGGCAGAGGTGCTGAGCTGCAGCTCCTTCTCCCCCTCCCCTCCCCAGCTTCTTCCAGATGCTGTTGTCTCTAGCCACATCTGTTCACCTACACCCTCTGCTCTTCTTTGCAGAACTCACACTTCCATTGCATAAACTCTGCATTCTGGAGAGCAATGCTGCCTTTTTTCCTGGGGTCACAGATACAGGCTAGCTTGTATTTCTCTTCCTTGCAGAGAGGATACAACCTGGTGGTGATGCCCACCTGCAAGCACTCTGCCAAGGCCCTGGCCCATGGGAGAACAGCTGTCCCCTTGGGGCCCAGCTCCAGTGCGAAGGCCAGTATGTGGTCCAGCCCTCAAATTGGGAGGATGACTTGCGCAGGCTGGCCGTATGGGTGCAGAGAATGTTGTGGTGTCCTGGAAGGCCTTGAGGACATGCACCATTTGACAGGGGGCCAGCCAGTTGTTGGAGCTGAAACTCTTCCCCGTGCAGGATGGTCATGGAGGAGATGATATCCTGCACTGTGCTCTTCTCCACCAAATGCGCAAACATGGCTTAGGTGGTTTTGGCGTGAGGGTAAGTCCAGGATAAGCCAGTGTTCAGGCTCATCCCCTTCCCTATGCCTCTCGTGCAACAGTTGGACAGACTTGATGCCAGGTTGCCAGGAGGAGGAAAAGAGGAAACAGTTTGGGGAAGGGGACACAAAGAAAAGTCAAGTGCCCCCCAAAGTCCTATGCAGAACTGAACCCAGCCTGGCAGTTAGCACCTTAGAACTCCTCCAGGGGGAGGAAAGGAAGGAAAGCTGAAGATCAGGGGGGAGATAAAGGCAAGTTAGCTGTTGGGTGGGAAGGAGAGAAGGAAGAAGGAAAAGGAAAGTGGCAATGAGGACTTTCTGGGAAGAGAAAGGTGAGATAGTGGGGGAGAGGAAATGAGCTGTCCCCTGCAAGTCTTTGCAGGTTACAACTGAGCTGGCCCAGTGGTCACTACTGCACAACCCAGCTACAGGTTACCCAGACAGAGTCTGCCAAGGGGGAGGTAAGGAGGGAAAGCTGAAGTCAGGGGAGGCAAATAAAGGTAGGTTGGCTGGTGGGTGGGAAGGAGAGAAGAAAGCAGGAAATGGGAAGAAGCTATGGGGGCTTCCGAGGCAGGGAATGAGTGGGGGAAGGGAAAATGAGATGCTCTTTGAAAGTCCTTGTGGGTTCTCTGCTTATACTTTTCTAAAAATCAGAAGCAGAATTGTATATCAGGGAAATTCTCCAGAAGCTGCAGCCCAGCCCATAATTGAGATACAGTGAAAGAAATGAGAAATAAGATGAAATAAATAAACCAATATTAAGCTCTCTAGAGATAATTAAAATGTATTCTCTTTTTGTTTATCTTTTTGGCATAGCCTTAGATTAAAATCTTTCTTTCCTGTTACTTCCAAATTAAAGTTCTTTTTCTTCTTCTGTAGCTTTCTAGGAGAAAGATCTTCTTTGTGGTCTCTGTGCATCACACCCATGGGATTATGCACCTGTGCTGATCCGAATCGGTGATGTACAAAGCTCACAAAGGGATTTTCATGCCTCCAACCCAGGCACGTGCGTGAACCCCACTTCACATGCCCAAGAGGAGGGGCGCGGACATCCCGCCAGTTCTCTTCTGACCGCCGTGCTGTCAACAGCTCGTTTCTGCTGGTCGGTGAGAAAGTACTAGTCTCTCTTTGAGGAACTGCTCACTTCAAACTTCATTTTCTTCATTTGTTTTTTCTCTGTTCTTCTAAAAAAAATCTAAAAAAAATTCCCGCTCTCCCCCCCAAGGTAATTTTTGTTTCGCCTCAGCTGAGGGCTTTCTTTTCTTTTTTGCTTTTTGTGCCATTTTTTTGTATTTTATGGCCAAAAAGTGTGGCTGTTTCAAATGGTGTACCAGTTGTGGCAGCAAACTTGCCCTTAAGGACGGTCACACCCTTTGTATCCTCTGTCTGGGGGAAACCCATTGCCCAGAGACTTGCTACCACTGCTCCAGGTTTTCTAACCAGACTCGCAAAAACAGGGCTGCAAGGCTTTGAGTGGTGCTTTGGGACTCGGCTTTGGGCTCCTTGCCTACTGGGAGCATGTCTACTGAGAACACTTCTGACTGCTGTCAGGTCAATAACAAGAGAAAAGTACTGCTCCAGTAAACGAGCTGTTGACAGTGCGGCAGTCAGAAGAGAACTGGCGGGATGTCCGCGCCCCTCCCCTTGGGCATGTGCAGTGGGGTTCACGGCACATGCCTAGGTTGGAGGCATGAAAATCCCTTTGTGAGCTCTGTACATCACCGATTCGGATCAGCGCAGGCACATAATCCCATGGGTGTGACTGCACAGATGACCACTCGAAGATAATCAGTTACAGGTAAGCAACCTGTTTATACCAGTCTATGTCTGAAAGGATTTGTCAGGCAAGAATAATAGAAGAGATCAGGCCAGTGCAACTTGTGATCACTCCAAGCTGAACGTTGCCTACCAGCTGTGTTTTGTATAGTGGTACTAGAGCAGGGGCGGTCAAACTTGCTTAACATAAGAGCCACATAGAACAAATATTACATATGTGTTTTTATTTAAAAATATGCAAATATGCTTTTTATTAACATTAAATGAGACTGCCAAAAATAAAAACAAAAGGGGTAAAAACAGATATGAATAATGATATTTATTTGCCCAATGGTATTTATTTGTCTAAGAGAGAGGTGGAAAGACAGAATGAAAGGGGTGGAGAGAAAGAGAAACAAAGCAAATTGATGGGTGAGGGAGGGCGGGGGAACGAAGAAAAGAGAGAGAAGGAAAGGAAAGAAGAGAGAGAGAGAGAAAGAGAAAGAAAGATGGAAAGAAATCAAATAGGGAGGGAGGGAGGAAGCAAGGGGGAGAGAGAGAGAGAGAAAACAAAGCAAATAGATGGGGGATGGAGGAAGGAAGAGGGAGAGAGAAACCAAGAAAGAAAGCAAATCAATGGGAAGGGGGGGAGGGAGAGAGAGAGAGAGAGAAGGAAGGAAGGAAGGAAGGAAGGAAGGAAGGAAGGAAGGAAGGAAGGAAGGAAGGAAGGAAGGAAGGAAGGAAGGAAGGAAGGAAGGAAGGAAGGAAGATGAGGGATGGGAGAGAGAGAGGAAGGAAGGAAGGAAGAGTGAAAGAGAAAGAAAGGTGAAAAGAAAGCAAATAAATGGGGAGAGGAAGGAAGGAAGGAAGGAGTGGAAAGAAAGCAACTTTAATTTTAAATGTATTCTCCAAACCTCACACCCCCACGCCAGCCAGCTTGGCTTGGAGAAGGGATTTAAAGAGACAAATACCTTCTCCAAACTGGTGGGTGGGGCCATGGGGCAGGGGCTTGGAGAATGCCTTTAACTTTAAACGTGTTCTCCAAGCCCCACGCCCACACTTCAGCCAGCTTGCTTGGAGAAGGGATTTAAAGAGACAAATGCCTTCTCCAAACTGACTGGGGCGGGGAGCTTTGAGAATGCATTTAAAGTTAAAGTTGCTTTCTTTCTCTGCTCCCCCCACCTCAAGCCTACCCAGGGAGGGGAACACTGGCTGGGGAAAGGAAGACTGATTGGGGAGGCATGCCTCTCCTTTGCTTCCCCACCACCTTTCTGGGAACAGCATAATATGTGAGAAAGAACTGCATGCGGCTCCCAAGCCACAGTTTGGCTACCCCTGTACTAGAGGATGAATAAGCCCAGGGGTCTTTTGGGGGGGAGCTCACCGGAGCGCAGCTCCGGGAGCTCAGGAGCCAAGCCCCGCCCCCAGCCGGCGTCCCGGGGAGTCTTTCAGGCCGCCGAATGTCAATTTCAGCTCCATTATATCCTATGGGCCATTGAAGTCAATGGTGAAAACATAGGGTATATTCTGCGGGCTGGAGGGAAGGGGGTTTGAGGGAGAGGCTCCAAACTCACAGGGTAGCTGATGGAGCCTCTCCCCAAGACACCCACCAAGTTTAAAGAACATAGGATCAGGGGGTCCAATTCTATGGGCCTCTAAACAGGTTGCCCCTATTCCCTCAATTGTTCTCTATGGTGGGAAAAAAATAACTTTTTTTCCCACCATAGAGAATTATGGAAGGAATAGGGGCAACCTGTTTGGGGGCCCATAGAATTGGACCCCCTGGTTAACTGTTCTTGAAACTTGGTGGGTATCTTGGGGAGAGGCTTCATCAGCTACCCTGTGAGTTTGGAGCCTCTCCCTCAAACCCCCTCCCCTCCAGCCCCCAGAATATACCCTATGTTTTCACCATTGACTTCAATGGCCCATAGGATATAATGGGGCTGAATTGCCGCTGAATTTCTTTCATTCCCTCCTTTCCTTCTCTCTTTTTCCTCTTTCCCTCCTTCTTCTCTTCTCTCTTTCTTTTCCACCTTCTTCTCTTCTCTTTTTTCCTCCTTTCCCTGTTTCCCTCCTTCCCTCTCTTTCTTTCCCTCCCCTTTCCTTCTCTTTCTTTCCCTCTTTCCTTCCTTCTTTCCTTCTCTCTACTCTCTCTCTTCCCTTCCCTCTTTCCTCCTTCTGCGGCCCAACTCTAGTGAGAAGGGGTTTAAACTTTAAACCCCTTCTCTTTTAGCTCCCCCACCCAAACCAGCTGGGGAAGGGAAGGGGAGGCTTTTGAAGATGCTTCCCCCCCTTTTGCTTCCCCTTCTGACATCACTTCCGGTGATGTCAGGGGGTGTGGCATATGCGAATAGCCCAATAGCTCATTAGCATACCATATGCTAATGAGCTCCTGCAGCTGTTTTTCTACGAAAAGACCCCTGAATAAGCCTATGGTTTTTTGTACTCTCTGGGCAGTAATAAAAGCAAAAGGCATCTAGGAGGCCACCATGGTTAATGGGTGCCTTCAGCATTAAGGGGAATATTTCAAGTTATGCAGCCTGGGAACAAAATGATCAAGTGATCAGATCTATAGGATTACAAAAAAGTTACTGTTGTCTAGTTGTTTCCAATGCCGTTTTTAATTCTCCTTCCAGGAGCGGAGCAGGGACAGGTAGTAACTGGATTGTATTGAACTACAAACAGAGTAAGCTGGCAGAAGATATTTTGAGCATCTTCCTCTTGCCATTTCAGATCTTTGTATCCCTGGGTGGGAAACTTTTCTAAGGGTTGGGAGACCTGTGGAATAATGTGGGATACAGTGCAGGGAGCTCTATCCAGAATAGAGAATTGGCAGAAATCATTGCCTCTTACATGAGTTCCTAAGGTACGCCTGACCTGAATAGCCCAGGCAAGCCTGATCTCATCAGGACTTGGAAGCTAAGCAAGGTCCACTGTGGTTAGTACTTGGATGGGAGACTTCCTTGGAATATCAAGTCGGGAGGACCGGGGCAGGCTTTATACAGCCACCTCTCTGAATATCCCCCAGGCCCCCAGTAGGAGTCAGTCACCTGAGGTCAACATGACTTCCAGGTGCAGGCACACACAAATACAAAAATACCACCACCCCCAAAGAGTTCCTAAGGTAGGAGAGCAACTTCTGCCAGTTCTTTCTTCTAACTACCATTCCTCCCCACACATTGCTTATTCTTGAGGTCCCCAAACTATCAGAAAATAAATTTTGAGTGTGTACATTTCTGAATGGAAGAAGGTAGTGGCAAAAATCTCTTTTGTGAGCTGTCTCTATTTGCATATATATCCTGAGTTTATTCTGTGTGCTGGTTCCCCTCCATCACATATGGGGGAAGGGGTTGTGTCACATGAGGACTTATTATAAAAGGCTTGCAGCCTTTTCATGGTCTGCTCTGTTTCAGGTTGGCTAAAAAAGTGCTCCTGATTAATAGCAAATATTTTAAAAGATATGATTTTGGGTACAAATATATAGGTGGCAGCCATCATCTTAGAAGAGGAATTCTCCCTTCTTTTTTATAGACCAGGGGATGCCTCTGTTAAGATGGTCCCTATTGTGACATGTGTGCACATCAAAAGTATATTTTTTCTTCAGAACTCTTATTTTATTCATATGCAGATATACTCCATTAAAACTCACGTTATTAATCAACTAAGATTTGTGTAATCATGCAACAGCACTAATTATAGTACCGATTGAGTTAGTTATTAAGTTTCTGTGTTGTCTCCTCCAATAAGGCTTAAGGCAACTTATATATTATTAAACAAACAATCTCTCTATATAATAATCCTGTTTTGGAGTGGCCACATTCCATGCACTCCCTCAGCCATTGGCCCATCAGCCGCCACTCAAGAGTACTCCTCTTCCCCGCCCTCTCCCCCTTCAGCCTCCTGTGCCCTGTCAGAATTACTGACAAACAGCTTTCTCTCTTGACGAAGATGCTTTTCCTGCTTGCTTCCAGTGTGGGACTAACTGTCCCTTCAGTGGCTGTTGGTAGGTGTCACTCACAAAATGGCAGTTACCTGTGTTTGTAAGATGGCTGTGGTTCTTTGTTTAAAATGTTCCCCCATAAGATTTAATTGGGCTGTAGTTCCAGAGAGGGGCCTGCAGGGGTATTACTCACTGGGTTGAATGGGGCTTCCTCATCTTCCTCATTTCCCAAGGCCAAAACATACAGGAAGACATGCAGGAAGACTGTCCCAAGGCAGTCTTCATCCCTGGGAGGCAGCAGAAATTCAGCCACTCCACAGTCGGCTGGATTGGGGAATGAATGGAAGTTTCCCTGCTCTCTTGGGCAAGAGAGAGAGGCTGAAGTACAGCTAGTGGCCGGTCCAAGGAGGGATCCTATCCTGAGGTAGAGAGTATTGTGTGTAGGGAAAGAGGGTTGTGTGGATCTATGCCCTGTTGGTTCATAGTGTGTGCTTACTCCTACAGTGTGTGTGTGCTCCATAACTGTGTAAATACTTAAATAAATTCTTTAATTTGGGCTAATAATCTGTTTTGTGCTCTGAGCACATAGTCTCCCCTGCTCTGCACAATACCAAAGGGAGGAGGTAGCCCAGGGAAGCAAGGAAAGACCAGACCCATGGGTTGCCAACTTTCCAGGAATCTCCCAAAGATTGGGGATTCCATCTCCAAATAGGGAGATTCAGCCAGAGGGGTCTCACTGTTGCTCTAAAAAGGCAGTGATGATTCAATGAGTCATGGCAGCGAATTTAAGGAGTGAGATACACACACAGGACGAGGGTGGGAGGCAAACAGCTGAGTGGTAAACTGGAGCCCATTTGGCCATGGTAGGCAACCAAGCTTGGTTCAGACAAAGGAAGGAAACCCTTTGCAGGCCTTTGTGAGGAATTCATTGGGGATAGTCCTGAGTCTAGGGTTGCCAGCTCCAGGTAGGGAGATTCCTGGAGATTTTCTGGAAGAGTCTATGGAAGCCAGGGTTTGGGGAGGGGAGAGGTCTCAGCTGAACAGAATACCATACAGCCCACCTTCCAAAGCAGTTATTTTCTCCGGGGAGTCCAGTTGTCTGGAGTCCAGTTGTGATACCTGGTGATCTTCAGGCACCACCTGGAGGTTGGCTGCCCTAGGCATAGCAGTCAGTGCTTCAGAGCAGGGTCTGCTAGATCCAGGTTCTTGCTGTAGAAGCTGAGTGGGTGATTTTGGACCAGTCACAGACTTTCAGCTTAACCTACCTCGCAGGGTTGTTGTGCAAGTCAAAAGGGGGAGAGGAGATTGATGTAAGCTGCTTTGGTCCCCATTGCAGAGAAAGACTACTTTTCCTCCTGGGAAACCATTGTTACCGATCTCCAGCTGAGGGCTGGAGATCACTCAGAATTACAACTGCTCTCCAGATGGCAGAGATCAGTTCCCCTGGAGAAAATGGTGGACTCTGTGGCAGTCAGGGCTTCAGAGCACAGAAAATGGTGGACTCTGGCAGTCAGGGTTTCAGAGCACGGGAGAGGCTGCAGGTGTGTGTGTGTGGGGAAATGGAAAGCTGAAGAGAGGGGGAAATAAAGGTAGTTTGATTATTGGCTCTCCTAATCTCAGGAGAGGAGTGGAAATCACTCAGAATTACAACTGATCTCCAGGAGGGAGGGGGGAGGAGATGCAAAGCTGAAATCAGAGGAGCAGATAATGGCAGGTTGATGCTTGGCTGGGAAGGAGATAGGATTGCCAACTCCAGGCTGGGAAATTCATGGAGATTTGAGGGATGGAGCCTGGAGAGGGTGAGGTTTGATGAGAGGTGGGACCTCAGACAGGTACAATGCCATAGACTCCACCCTCCAAACCAGCCACTTCCTCTTGGGTAACAATTGTTGCTAATCTCCAGGTAAGGGCTGGAGATAACTGAAAATCACAACTGCTCTTCAGGTAGCAGAGATCAGTTCCTCTGGAGAAAATGGTGGACTCTGTATCATTATACCCTGCTTAGGTCGCCACAGCACATTGACACTGAGTGCCCAAGGCCTTGGCACTCTCCCAGAGCCTCTTTCTAGAGCTCGTTGTATTTATTTCCACAATGGGCCTTATTCCTAGTATTCTAATAAAACTATTTCCAGTATTATAATTGTATTTATCATATATTTAATGTTAATCTTAATTTAATATTATTGTGGAATAATTATCACAATTATGCTTAATGAATTTAAAAAATGGTCTGTGCCTAATAGAGAGTCTGTGAAGGCTTAAGTTTATTCTTCAGGATACTATAGGGTTGCCAGTCTCCAGGTGGGGCTCAGAGATTACTTGGAATTATAATTTATCTCCAGACTACTGAGATCAGTCCCGTGGAGGGTGGAGTCAATAGTGTTATTCCCTGTGGAGGTTCCTTCCCTTTCCATATCCCATCCTTCCCAGGCTCTGCCCCGCCCCCAAACTTAAGGAATTTCCCAACATGGTATTAACAACCCTAGGGTACTATTAATTGCTATCAGAACTGAGGTACAGGTAAGTGTGTGTACTTTTAGAGCCAGTTTGGTGTAGCGGTTAAGTGTGCAGACTCTAACCCGGGTGAACTGGGTTCGATTCCCCACTCCTCTGCTTCCAGCCATACTTCTGTCAGAGCTGTTATCTCAAGGACAATTCTGGAAACTGTCTGTTGTTGGGAGGGGAAGGGAAAGGAGTTTGTAAGCCATTCTGAGACTCCAGATGAAGGGTGGGGTATAAATCCAATCTCCTCCTCCTCTTCTTCATCATCATTTATTTTGGAAACAGGGGCTATTGAATTACTCCCATCTAGTCCATCAATTGTACTGTATTCTTGAATAACTCCGAGCTTACACCAGGGATCCCCACTGTGATGCCCGTGGGCACCATGGCACCTGCTGACACCTTTCCTGGCATTCACCAAGTATTTTTAGAAAGTGGGTGTGGCATTGTGGGGCTCTTGCCAAACAGGGCTTCTGATTGGCCACTGGAGATCTGATGGCTGTTTAGATGAAAATAATTTTGTTTCACTGCCACCACATTGTTAGTTTTATTCTCCACTCTGCTTTCTCAGTGCATTTTTAAAATTACCCCTCTTTCCCCCTGCATTTAGGCTTCTTCTCTCTGTGTGTGTGGTTCTGCCTCTATAAGAGCCATTTTGTGGTTGGCTCTGTCTCATGCAGCAGCCATTTGGGTGTTTCACCCACCACCAGTTCAGAATTCCAAAGGTGCCCATAGGTTCAAAAGGGTTGGGGACTCCAGCTTACACACTGATTGGTTCTACTAAAAAGTATGGACTTTTGTTTCTGGATTGTGCTTTGGACTAATGTGGCTACCTGCAACCTCTATATATTCTGGGAATGCCTGAATTTTCCTGCCAAAGATGGATTCTTCAACAAGGAGGAAATAACTTAGAAAAAGACATGGCTTTCTGGGTTTGTCTCTTTGGCCCTGGTAATACTTAAGCTATGAGGAAAGGCTAGATATAAATATATTTAAATAAATAAATAAAACTAACAAATTGACTCTACTTATTGTATCATCTAACTTTAAACTCTAGCACTGTTGATATAATGGCTACCATGTTTTCCTCTGCTTTTGGCTTCTGCTCTTGAATCTATACCTATGCTTCCAAAGAGTCATTTATATTTGCAAGATTTGTAAGATGCTGCATAGTAACCCCTCTGGCTTCTTCCTGAACTCTCAGACATGTAACCTGATACCAGGTCCAACCAGCATCTTGGTTATCTATTCCAATCTGCCTAACAGTCTATACAAGATTGCTCACAACATCTTTCCCCCCCTCACCTCCTCTTAAATGATGTTCTTAAATGACACTGATTTTTGCAGTGTAATATTGGAGTAGACTCCCTCATAGATCACTGCCTTGTCATGGTGAGGGGGCTTGCGTGGTTCGATGAGGCTGTGGGCTATGCCGTGGAGGGCCACCCAGGACAGACAGGCCACAGCAGAGAACTCAGACCAAGCATGATCCCCTGGAGAAGGAAATGGCAACCCACTCCAGTATCTTTGCCAAGAAAACCCCATGGACAGTAACAAAAGGCTAAAAGATATGATGCCGGAAGATGAGCCTCTCAGGTCAGAAGGTGTCCAATATGCTACTGGGGAAGAGCAGAGGGCAAGTACGAGTAACCCCAGAAAGAGTGAAGCGGCTGGGCCAAAGCTGAAAGGACGCTCAGTTGTGGATGTGTCTGACGGTGAAAGGAAAGTCCGATGCTGCAAAGAACAATACTGCATAGGAACCTGGAATGTAAGATCTATGAATCAAGGTAAGCTTGACGTGGTCAAAAATGAGATGGCAAGAATGAACATCGATGTCTTGGGAATCAGTGAACTAAAGTGGACAGGAATGGGCGAATTTAACTCAGAAGACTATTATATCTACTACTGTGGCCAGGAATCCCGTAGAAAAAATGGTGTGGCCTTTATAGTCAACAAGAGAGTGAGAAAGGCAGTATTGGGATACAATCTCAAAAATGACAGAATGATCTCGGTCCGAATCCAAGGCAAACCATTCAGTATCACAGTAATCCAAGTCTATGCCCCAACCACTGCTGCAGAAGAGGCTGAAGTGGACCAGTTCTATGAAGACCTACAACAGCTCATAGAACTAACACCAAAAAATGATGTCCTCATCATCATAGGGGACTGGAATGCTAAAGTAGGAAATCAAAAGGTAACCGGAATAACAGACAAGTTTGGCCTTGGAGAACAAAATGAAGCAGGGCAAAGGCTAACAGAGTTTTGTCAAGAGAACACACTGGTCATAGCGAACACCCTTTCCCAACAACCTAAGAGGCGTCTCTACACATGGACATCACCAGATGGGCAACACCGAAATCAGATTGACTATATAATTTGCAGTCAAAGATGGAGAAGCTCTATCCAGTCAGTAAAAACAAGACCTGGAGCTGACTGTGGCTCAGATCATGAACTACTCATTGCAAAATTCAGACTTAAATTGAAGAAAGTTGGGAAAACCACTAGGCCATTCAGATTTGACCTAGATCGCATCCCCGATGAATATACAGTAGAGGTGAAGAATAGGTTTAAGGGACTAGATTTGATAGACAGAGTGCCTGAAGAACTATGGACAGAGGTCCGTGACATTGTAAAGGAGGCAGCAATCACCGCCATCCCAAAGAAAAAGAAATGCAAAAAAGCAAAGTGGCTGTCTGATGAGGCTTTACACATAGCAGAGGAAAGAAGGAAAGCTAAAGGCAACAGGGAAAAGGAAAGATTTGCCCAACTGAATGCAGATTTCCAGAGAACAGCAAGGAGAGATAAGGAGGCTTTCCTGAATGAACAATGCAAAGTAATAGAGGAAAACAATAGATTGGGAAGGACTAGAGATCTCTTCAAGAAAATTGGAGAAATCAAGGGAACATTCCATGCAAAGCTGGCCATGATAAAGGACAAAAACGGTAGGGACCTAACAGAAGCAGAAGAGATTAGGAAAAGATGGCAAGAATATACAGAAGAACTATACAAGAAGGACCTCAATGTCCTTGACAACCACGATGGTATAATCACTGACCTCGAGCCAGACATCCTGGAAAGCGAAGTTAAATGGGCCTTAGAAAGCATTACTAACAACAAAGCTAGTGGAGATGATGGTATCCCAGCTGAGTTATTCAAAGTCTTAAAAGAAGATGCTGTTAAAGTGCTGCACTCAATTTGCCAATAAATTTGGAAAACACAACAGTGGCCACAGGATTCGAAAAGGTCAGTGTACATTCCAATCCCAAAGAAGGGCAATGTCAAGGAATGTTCAAACTATCGCACAATTGCAATCATTTCACACGCTAGCAAGGTCATGCTCAAAATCCTACAAGCTAGGCTCCAACAGTACGTGGATAGAGAACTGCCAGAAGTACAAGCTGGGTTTCGAAGAGGTAGAGGAACTAGAGATCAAATTGCCAACATTCGCTGGATTATGGAGAAAGCAAGAGAGTACCAGAAATCTACTTCTGCTTCATTGACTATGCTAAAGCCTTTGATTGTGTGGATCACAATAAATTATGGCAGGTTCTTAAAGAGATGGGAGTACCAGACCACCTCACATGTCTCCTGAGAAACCTGTATAAGGGTCAAGAAGCAACAGTTAGAACCGGATATGGAACAACTGATTGGTTTAGCATAGGAAAAGGAGTACGACAAGGATGTATATTGCTTATTTAATTTATATGCAGAGTACATCATGCGAAATGCTGGCCTGGATGAATCACAAGCGGGAGTTAAGATTGCTGGGGAAAAGATCAATAACCTCAGATATGCAGACGATACCACTCTGATGACAGAAAGTGAAGAGGACCTATAGAGCCTCTTGCTCAGGGTGAAAGAGGAGAGCGCAAAAGTGGGCTTGAAGCTCAACATCAAAAAAACTAAGATCATGGCATCTGGCCCCATCACTCCTTGGCAAATAGAAGGGGAAGTCGTAGAAGTAGTGACAGACTTCACGTTCCTAGGATCCCAGATCACTGCAGATGGTAACTGCAGCCATGATATTAAAAGATGCCTGCTCCTTGGGAGGAAAGCGATGGCAAACCTATACAGCATGATAAAAAGCAGAGACATCACCTTGCCAACAAAAGTCCGCATGGTCAAAGCAATGGTATTCCCCGTAGTAATGTATGGCTGCGAGAGTTGGACTATAAGAAAGGCCGAGCGCCGAAGAATAGATTCTTTTGAACTATGGTGCTGGAGAAGACTCTTGAGAGTCCCTTGGACTGCAAGGAGATCAAATCAGTCAATCCTAAAAGAAATCAACCCTGACTGTTCCCTGGAAGGCCAGATCCTGAAGCTGAAGCTCAAATACTTTGGCCACCAAATGAGAAGGGAGCATTCACTGGAGAAGACCCTGATGCTGGGAAAGATTGAAGGTCAAAGAAGAAGGGGACGGCAAAGGATGAGATGGTTAGACAGTGTCATCGATGCAACGAACATGAAATTGAGCAAACTTCAGCGGACAGCGGAAGACAGGAGGGCCTGGCGTAATCTGGTCCATGGGGTCGCGAAGAGTCGGACTCGACTGTGCGACTGAACAACAAAAATTGGAGTAGAACTCTGTCTAAAATGTCATGGACTCACACTGGATCATTTCGCAAGATGGACGTCACTATGCATTGGTTGTGGAAATACCACCACTATCACCACCTTTATGCTATTTCCCAGAGGGTTTTTGCGTGTGGATACTTATTTCTGCCATCAGAGGGCTCACTCTCCCCAACAGCTGTTTTTACAGACTCAAGGGCCTTCCTGGAGCTGCAGAAAAATCCAAAAAGTGGGGAAACCCCCCCCAAAGGATATGGGAGTTGCCAAGAGGAAGGAAAGGGAAAATAGTGTGGGGACCTGTCCCCACACCTGTGCCCCCCCCAGGTCCTTGAGAATTCTGTACCATGCAAGTGGGCCTGGCCCAGCAACTGGTAGTATACAACTGGGCCACCGTTTTTCTAGGGAGGGGCTGCTGGGGCAGGGGAGCTCAAGACAGAGGGGCAGGTAAAGATAGGTTGGCTGTTGAGTGGGAAGGAGAGAAGGAAGCAGGAAAAAGGCTATGGGGACTTTTAGGGAGGGGAAAATGATACATCTCCTGGAAGTCCTTGAGTGCTCGCTCTTATTAATTCTTTAATGGAAGGAAGTGTTAACATGACTCCATCCCTGTTGCTACTCTGTGGAACATACATTTCTAAATGAAGTCTTACTGGCTACAGAATTCTCCATCAGGTCCTAAATACTTGTCTTAAGTACTTGAAACTGAGTTCAAGGTTCCCATATGAGCAGGTTTGTCCTTCGTTTCTTTTAATGGCTGTGAAATCTCTGTTAATTGCGGTGGGCGTGTGGGCACGAACGTGAAAGAATTTGGTTCAGAATTCTCTTACCTAGAGTGTGTGACTCCTGGGTCCTTTGCTTTAACTAGCGGTTTGTTTATAAGTTCCACTGAAATAATCAAGTGAGACCAGCATAATTAATTCACTTATTTCTAATTTTCTAAGTCCCCTGTTTTTGCTGGACTGTTAACTCAATTGCTTGGGAAGATATAACCTTTTCTTCAAGTAACTGGATTATTATGGTGGGAAATGTCTGCCTTTATAGACATCTCTTGACAGCTAGTTTACAACAGCCTGCCACTTTGACCCCTCTTTCTGTCTCTTACCATATGCATCAGGGTTTGTTGTCAAAGAAAACACTGGTAACCGGGAAGATTCTTACCGCTCAAATACAGTGAGAATTCCCCCTTCTCATCACTCCCTGTCACTCCAAAATTAGTGAGGGAAAGATTTGATGGCATTATTTCTGAGTGCACATTATATCTGCATCTGATGCTCTAGAAAATCACCTCTGAAATCAGAAATGATGCTGTCAGCTAAGTGAAGGAAGGTTCTCTCTCCCACAGTTGACTGAACTAATTTGAATAACCATTACACCCCCCCCCAATGTTACATACATCCAGGATATTTGTTAACCTTCTAAGAGTAGTGACACAAATGCAATCGGCTCATCACCTTGACTCTGATTATTCACTGGCTTTAATAGATTAATCATCTGTCTTTTTAAGCAATTCAGTAATCATTTAAATGTAAATAAATCTACACATTGTTGAAACTTTATTACTTATTTGAAGTATTGAAGGAGGTGTGAGAGCTTAATTTTTTTTTAATGATCAGTTATTCTTAGCCATCTTTTTTTAAAAAACCTCATTTTTAGTAACACATGCATACAATAGGTCCCTGGCATCTCCAGTTCTGTAATTTTAAGTTCTACGGACAAAGTTGCCACCTTTGATTCAAAATGGACTCCATTTTGATTATTATTTGAAACTTTTAGCAGATTAATTTAACAAAGCTTAGAGTCCTGAGTGAAAGAAAATAACTTATATGGATCTTAAATATAATTCTGTGAGTTGCCCTAATAGAATGGTCTGTTTGAGATTGCATATTCCCATACGTTTAGGCATCTGAAGACATTCAACATGCTACCTACCTGTCTTTTATACTCCTCCTCATCCTGGGTCCAGTGTCAAGCTATCTCCCTAGTGGAATCCACAAATCTGGAGGTGAACAAACTCAAAGAAAAAGAAAACCCTGCTAGTGTTCTGCAATCATTTACCATATTTATTAAAGTACAAAAAATCAGTGAAAAAAATTATAATTGCTTAAAGTTCCAAATAAACCTGAGCAGTATTTGCTACCAGCTTCCTATGGCATTTTGGCTGCGCACTTCTGTAGGATGGTGGCACACCCTGTATCTCTTTTAAAAGCACACATGCTGCACCATTTGGTGCGACAGCTGCTAAGGTAATGATGGATTTTTAGTGAAGAGTGCCATAAATAAACATACCAAACTACAAAAAAAAAAAACACCCTTTCCAAAGAAGAATGAAATTTGGCAACAAAACACATCCCTTTGAAAATAAATCTCTTATTGCTTGCCTGTAGTCTATCAACCCAGTCAAAATACTTTGACGATGGTTCTCTTTCCTGATGCTTTAAGTGCCCCCCTTCCAAATTATGTAGGTACCCATTCTCTGCTTCTGTCTATGTAGTGCAACTTTATCCTGGACATTCTTGGGTTCATGTATCCCTCACAACAACCTTGCAGGGTAGGTAGAGTTTGAATATGCAAAGGAAGTAGAGTACTGACTGTTTAGAGAAAAATAAGTAGGTTTATTAAAGAACGAACTGCTACAGAACATAGAAGAGAGAGAGCCTTAACTATCTAACCTAACTGCTGTGAAAGGAACAACAACATGAAGAAGCTCTAAAGGAGCAGGAAGTCTCCAGAAGAGCCAATCAGGAGATAGCAAGGACACAATTTGAAATTGTGGGCAGTCATTAATCTAGCTATGCTAACTACTAGCCCTTCAGCTGTTCCCCTTTAGGGTGATCTGCACATCTTCTTCATAAGGTTGCACTTGTTATGTATGCAGACTGCCACCAGGGGTCCGTGGATAAAGTAAGGAGCTTGGGTCCCAAACACAATGGGACCTTGGATCCTAGACCACCTAGTGTCCACCAATAGGCCATCTGGCGGGAAATTCAAACACTCCAATGGGTGTACTGGGTGGGGTGTATATAGTTGGCCCTTGCGGGGCCGGTTTTTCAGTCTTGTGTGTGAAGTACAATAAACGCGTCTGAACGCATGTCGTAGTCCAAGTCTCCATGCGATGAGCCCAGTACTTTACAGCACTTATAGACCTTACGTATTCCAACAATACTGAGGGAGAGTGACTTGTTGGAATATGCAATATCTACTGTACAGGAGAAGTACAGTAGTTCAAAAAGTAGTCAGATAGGGATGTAGGTCACTTCCCTCTGCTAAATTTCCTTGTTTGTCCTGGGACTGCAGTTCTCGAGCTTCTTTCTTGCTTCTCCTCTGTTCTTTTGTTCTCCCCTCCTCCTGCTAGCCTTGTAGCCAGGTCACTTTCTTATCTTTCTCTTTTCTATGCAGCAGTGTTCATTCTTAAAAATAAACTGCTTTGTTCTCTTTAATTGGTTCCACTTCTCTGAGCACTAAATAGCAAATCTGCGCAGATGACTGCTCCTAGGCCATCTAGCAAGCTTGAAGGGAGAGTGTGAATTTGAATCCAGATTTCCCAAATCCAAGTCTCAAATGCACTGTTTAAAGTCTGCTGGGAATTTCTGAAGGTATGAACTGTTAGACAGCTCTTTTGCCTTCTGTGTCCAAAGAACAAAGAAGCCCTGCTGGATCAGACCAGTGTCCATCTAATGCAGTATCCTGTCTCACACAGTGGCCAACCAGTTCCTTTGGATGGCCAGCAACAGGGCATGGAGGCCAAGGCCTTCCTCTGATGTTGCCTCCTGGCACTGGGATTCAGAGGTTGACTGCCAAAGAGGAGGCAGCATGTTATTCATCCTCCGTATTTGGACTAGGAGTTTCTATTTCCCTACCAACTTACCAACTGTCTGCCCAGTGAAGGTCCCAGATTCAGTCCTTTGCATTTCTAGAGGAAAGGTCTTTAATAGGCCAGCTGGGGAAGGCTTCCATCTGAGACACTGAAGAACCAGTCGGAGCTGACATATGCTGGGCTAAATGGACCAATGTTCTGACTCGGTATAACACTGCTCTAAATATTCTTGTAGGGCAAATCCAGTGGTTCAGTCTAGATAATGGCCTTAAAGGCACAGTTCCATTTCTAGTGCCAAGCAGGCTAGGAATGCTTGAACACTACCCAATTCAGCTTGCATCCTGTTCTTAGGTTGTGAACAGAGACCAGATTTTTCATAGATACTTTTAATAGTTCTTTGATCTGTTCATGGGTGTTTGGCAGGTCATTTTACTGTATTCTTTACTACTATCATGCAGTACAGCACAGTTGGCTTTCCCCACATTCACAGTCTCACACAGCCCATCTACTACCCTCCCATCCTTGCTGTGTTCTGATCAGCAGGCAATTGTTTAAACAGACAAATTAGATCACTCACAAATCATAATAATCAGTTATCAATAAATGCTGTGTTTTAATAAAATATGACCCTTCAGTTGTTGTCTAAGTAATCCTTAGTGATGCTAATAGCTTTTTTTGGCATGCACGGTTTTAGGGGAAAAAAACACTACAAAATGGTTCGGCAGGCACTTGGAGCTGTCCATCATGAACCAATCACTTGATCACCATCTGGTCACCACCTCTGAATGTGGTTAATTTTGACAGATGAACATGCTCGAGGAAAAATTCACATCATCCCTAAAGCAGGCCTGATTCAGTAAGTTACCTGAATGTGACACCACATGTAGCCTCCAAGTCCCCTTGGAGGAGGAGTTAGGTACAAATGAATAATGATAATTCTAAAGCCTTCCTTTTGCCTTCCATTGGTAGGGAATCTTGGAGCAGGAGTCCTCACGACAAGCTGGTTTACTCAAGCCAACTTGGAAAGTCACCTGATTTGGATCTGGAGACTTGGAAATTGAGACTGGTTACCTTCAGGACGAGTACCTTGCCTTAAGTGGCAGCCCTTTGGGTGCTCATTTAAACTTGCCACATCCTTGGATTCCCCAATAGCCACTTTGTGGTGTGTATGCAGGCTGAATCAGAAATAAACTTGGTGCAGAAACAGCTGTGATTATCACCCTCAAGGTTCATCTTTTTCCCCATGTCTACTTGATAATCTATTCATTATGGCTCAAACTTTAAGCTCTGTGCTACAGAAGATCATTAATCATAGATATAATTTAATGACAGCAGGGTCATGTTCCACTAACTAAGTACACCTTGTTTGCCTCAAAATGCTAATCGCTTCTCTGCAACATTAATGAGGGACAATTGATATTAAGCCTAATAATCATGTGTCGTCTACTTAACACTTTTATTCATATAAACTGGATACTTGGGTTACGGCTAAACATAGTGAAAAATCTAATTATGTAAAACATATATCTAGATAGTAGTCTAACAAAACATCTCTATTTGTGAAGATAAGAAAGATAACTGAAGTGATTCTTTAGAGGAAAACCAGCATTAATTTGGATCTCTTCATATGCATGACTTGTTTTGTGAGCTTTGGTCTATCACTAGGAACCCACACCAACACCTTAGTAGTGAGAGATGGTCTTGGTATTATTCAATTCTAGATGCTTCTACATGAATTTCTGCTCTATCCTGGAATGCCTATAACCCTTCTCCATGTCAGATGACATTATCATGTGACCTTCTGCACTCCTGCTCTGTGTCAGTGTAAGCCAATGGGAAGTAGAGGAGGGACAAGGAGATTCTCAGATCTGTCAGATGGTAAGTGTGTAGCTATTACATCATGAAGTGGAAGTTCACATGTAAATAGCTGGGACACAGGTACAATGACATCTAAGTCAACTCTAATTGGTCTTTAGTCAATAGTAGTTGAAGGTAAACATACAAATGCTTTCTTATACATTTTACTTATTGAATATGCATTCATACTTAGTAGACCCTGGGGCTGAGCAGCCTGAGTAACAGTCCTACAGACTGGAGAAGTAGAGCTAGAAGGAACCGTTTCCTGTCTGCTTTGCTGTATTCTTTCAGGTGCCAGAATTAATATCCTTGCAGAGTATCAAGGGCAGAAATATAACTGATACTAATAAAATAATTGTAGTTAAGTTTGCCAACAAAATTGAAGACCAAAGAAGGAAACAATAGCAGGGTTACACTGTATCTTAAACACACTTTCTTGGAAGAAAGTCCCACTGATGTCAGTCAATTTTTCTTCTAAATAGCTGGTACTGAAAGCTAAACACATCAGGCAAACCCAACATGAATAGCCCCTAGGAAGATGATTGCAAGATAGCTGAAGAAGAGAAAGCACTGTGATTGGACTGCTCATCATTGGGTCTCCCAAACCAGAATTTTATATTCCAGTTTGCATTCAGCCCTAGCACATCATATCTGTTAAGGCTTATTTGCACAAGGTTGTTATTATTATTACTAGGAATAAGGCCTGTTGTGGAAATAAATACAACAAGCTCTAGAAGGAGACTCTGGGCTGGTCCCCCAGCCTTGGTAGTATTAATTTGCTGTGGTAACCTAAGCAGGGTATAAGGACACAGAGTCCACCATTTTCTCCAGGGGAACTGATGTCTGCCACCTGAACAGCAGTTGTAATTCTGAGAGCTCTCCAGCCCTCACCTGGAGATTGGCAACAATGGTTCCTCAGGAGGAAATGGCTGGTGTGGAGGGTGTAGTCTATGGCATTGTACATGTCTGAGGTCCTACCCTCCTCTAACCCCACCCTCTCCAGGCTCCACCCTTTAAATCTCCAGGAATTTCCCAATTTGGAGTTGGCAACCCTATCTCCTTCCCAGCCAACCATCAACATACCTTTATCTGCCCCTCTGACTTCAGCTTTCCATCTCCCCCCCCCACACCTGCAGCCTTTCTCTACCTAGGAAAAGTACAATCTTTCTTTGCAGTGGGGACCTAAGCGGGAGGAAAGCCACTTCAGCATGGTATAATGACACAGAGTCCCCCCTGCAAAACAGCCATTTTCTCCAGGGAAATTGATCTCTGTCATCTGGAAAGCAGTTTTAATTCTGAGTGATCTCCAGCCCTCACCTGGAGATTGGCAGCAATGGAGAAAGTAACTGCTTTGGAGGATGGACTCTATGGCATTCTACTCAGCTGAGGCCTCCCCCCCCAAACTCTGGCTTCCATAGACTCCATCACAAAATCTCCAGGAATTTCCCACCCTGGAGCTGGCAATCCTAATCAGGATTGGCCCCAATGAGTTCCCCACCAAGGCCAAAGAAGGCCTGGAATGGGCCTCCTGTCTTTGCCTTTTTACTGACAGAACCAAGCTTGGTTCCCTAGCAACAGCCACTGAGGGAAAAGTTAGACCCACAGGAGCCAAGCAGGAGAAGCATATTCATCTGGAGAGACAGCCGTTTTGGCAGTTTATTCCATCAGGGAAGTGGCCAGGCTGGCAGTGGTCGGGGAAGAGGAGTGGACCCAGCCCCCAGCGAATGGCACGGAAGTACTCTTGAGTGGCAGTTGATGTGCCAGTGGCTGATGGAGTGCATACCACAGCCAGTGAGAGAGCCAGAGACCAACGCATTAGGGCTTTTATATTATATCAGATTATTATTTTATTTAGGATATTTCTGTGTTTCATCTTTAGAGTTCTGGGTGAGAAAGCTTATAATTAATTACAATAAGTACACAATCTGAATTGGTTGGTTTTTTATGCACGGTCATTGACCAGCACATAGTACTGAACTGTAGAAAGTGATATTAGAAAGTAAAGATGCCATGTGGTGTATAGGGTTGACAGCCTCGGGGTGGGGGTTGGATTGTCCAGGGAATGATAACTGATCTGCAGACTACAGAGATCAGATCTCATGGGGTAAATGGCAGCTTTGGAGGGTGGATTGTATGGCATCACATCTCTGCCAAGTTCTCCTCCCTCCCCAACTTCACCCTCCCCAGGCACCACCCCCAAATCGACAGTAATTTCCCAAGTCAGAGTTGGCAACTCTAGTTGCCTGTGGGGCGGTTGGGTAAACTCTTCTATTGATACTGTTACAGTGTCATTGCTTTGCTGTATAGCAGGGTTCCTCAACTTTGCTGAAACTGTGGGCACTCTTGAAATCTGAAGTAAATATTATAGATGCCAACACAAAATAGCTGCTATGGAAATTTGTGGAAGTTCCAAGCCAAGTGTTCTTCTCTGATTGGGTGGGTATTTTTAATGGGTGTTCTCTGTGTACCTAAAGCAGTCTTCTGAAGCACTTTTTGCTCCAATGAGGTGTGTGATAGCTGAGACTGGCTCTTTGCTTTAGAAAAAAAAATAAGTGGGCATCAGTAAACACATTGCTGAGAACTATGTCACCCAAAGGCATCACATGGGGGTATCACTGGTCTACAGAAAGTCATGTTGCATTTGGATATTTCCAGTCTGAATATATAGCTGAAAAATACCAGTAAGATATATTTGGGCATTTGGAGCGGTATTTGGTTTTTCTGGAATATAGGTAATTGGGTCCCCAAAGAAATATTCAGGAATATTCAGCATTTTAAAGCTCCCAGTCCTGTTTTTTCTTCAATTTTACAGGATTCCCAGGCAATGGGAGGAAGGGTGGAAAGAGGCAGCTCTCCCATACAATGGGATGAGATGTTAAGGGGATCATTAGAAATGTCTGTCCAATCATGATGATTTTTTTAAATTTTCCATTGCTCCTGCAGTAAAATTTTTATTTTTGTAACAACAAACAAAACAAAACAAAACATTAAATGGGAGAATCTCTCCACCTTTTTGAATAAACTGTTTTGTTACTCATACATCCCTCAATGTAAAACAAATTATTTCTACACCTTATATTGTTAAACATAGTTTTGCACACTTTATCGTAAATGTTCTTATTGTCCTCTGTTTCAGTTATGTTCATGTTTCATTTGTTATATTCCGCAATCCAATTGTAAAGTCTTGACCATGTTTCTTCAAAGTTTTCCTCCAATCATGATGATTCTCTCAACAGTCCTACATGGGTCTCCAAGCATAGCCAAAGAGGATAAAAAGCAGGTCTGCAGCTGCATTTCAGAGAAGTGATGTTCGTGTGTGTGTGTTGGTGTCAGTGTCCTGCATGGTCTGGCTGGCTGCCTTTGTGCCAGCTTGCCAAGTAGATTTGGCTTGGACTCTTTGGTTTGACATTGGTTGTGTTGAGTTTGGCACAGCAGCCTGTAGCTCTGCTGGTATCCTTTGGTTTTATATTGGGTCTGTTGGGCTTGTTGGTTCTGTTTGCTTTTGGCCAGTGGTTGCTCTAATGCGTTTGGCAGTTGGCTTCTTTGCCTTGGAGAAAGCATGGAATTTTTCTGATAGGAAACAATGGAGACAAGTAGGATGGCTGGGGGCACTTTGTTCAGGGACTCATAGAATTGATCCAATTCACTTGAAATGTGGGTCTTTAGTGGACAGGCAGGACTAGGTTCCCTGTAATTTTGATGTCAAATGAAAAACAGCCACTCAAGGCCCCCTTGGAAACAGTCCCCCAAAGGGAAAAATGGACCTGAAAAATTTCAAAATTAAAAACAAAAAACATCTGAATTCCGAAATGGTATTGAGGACTCAAATAATCACGAATAACATCCCAAAATCCAAATCTGAAAAATTCTGGTTTTTTTTCAAGTGCATACCTCTGCTGATGGTTGTTCATACAGTGAAGGTCTGTAACCATAAGAAGTACAATGGAGAACAAAGAACAGAAGTGCTCTACACGAGTTTTGCCCTGATCTATATAGCTCTGGCTAGCCTAATCTCATCAGATCTCTGAAACTAAGCAGGGTCAGCCCTGGTTGGTACTTGGATGGGAGACCACTGAGGAAGTCTAGGGTTGCTACACAGAGGGAAGCAATGGCAAACCACCTCTGAATGTCTCTTGCCTTGAAAATCCTGTGGGGTATCCATGACTCAGCCATGACTTGATGGCAAAAAAAACAAACCCTCCATGGATTTACTGGAAAAGACTAAATGAGTAGAGAAGAATGCAACAAGTGTAAGCTACTAGCTTCCTTTTCCACCAGTGTGTGCATAAATCTTGCAGTACGAGTGCCATATGGCTTGTTACAATTGTACCTCCTTAATCAATGCATTCAATATCCTTTTACCACTGTCATGTGGATATATGAAGACTGGTTGTAGGAGGATGTAGTTGGCATCATGGATTCCATCCAGTTCTGAACCTCTAAAAGCATCACGAAAATCTGCCCAAGATGAAAAAAAGACAGATGTGTCTAACATGTGCATTTAAATGGAATAAAACTTGTGATCATATTAGTGCATGTGAAAAGGAACATAAACTGGTGGCAGGGAAATGCCTGAAAAAGGCTTTGAGAAAATGTGTGATTTCTGCAGAAGGCACTTGGTTTTTACACTTTTTTTTAAAAAAAGCAACAATTCAAAAAGAACTGTTGACCATTCTAGGAGTTGCATTTCTTCTTCTTCTTCTTCTTCTTCTTCTTCTTCTTCTTCTTCTTCTTCTTCTTCTTCTTCTTCTTCTTCTTCTTCTTCTTCTTCTTCTTCTTCTTCTTCTTCTTCTTCTTCTTCTTCTTCTTCTTCTTCTTCTCCTCCTCCTCCTCCTCCTCCTCCTCCTCCTCCTCCTCCTCCTCCTCCTCCTCCTCCTCCTCCTCCTCCTCCTTCTCCTTTAAAAAAGACATTTCACAGTTCCTTTTAAATAAATTGGCTTCAATAGAGAAGTGCTACTTTTTTGAAACTCTGCAGGGTAAGTTTGCTTTTGTCCTTGTACCATACGGTTACTCTGTTCCTGTGTGAAATTTATCCTTTCACCTTTCTTTGTGTAAAACTCTTGCTACAACATAGCTCTGTACAGTGCAGCACTTAAATGTAAATACTCAGATCCAATATATATATATAATGCACATGCACACCACCCTCATGTCTCTGAATGATGGGTATATGACAACAATATATTCAAATCAGTTTGTATGTTGGTATCTGTGTCAGTGTCATATTCCAAGAGCTGGGTTTCTTTAAATGAAGTTTCTTTATTCAATGCAAATGAAAAAGCCACACACACACACACACACGTGCGCCCAACTCCATATAGCATAAAAATGGGAGGGATTATGATGGAAGGCTTCTGTGACTGGATCAGTGAAGTGGGTTTTGGCTGGCAATTCAAAGAGTCCCAATTGGATTTCTGGAAGGACTAGTCCAAGGCAGGAAATGAAATGGAGGCTTACCTCATGTGGGCATGGATTCTGTGTCTGGAAAATGCTAATGCAACAAGTTCTGTTTGTGGCTAAAAGCCCAGTGATGAAGTAGAAGTGTTCTTTGATTAATGATTTGTTGCCCAGATGTTGGGTGAGGGGAGGGTTTCCCCCCTCAGATAAGTGTTTTGTGCCAGTTGTGCTGGGAATAGGTACCATCCTGTCTCCTCTTATGCCTATTTGCCATAAATGAGACCCTGTTGGGCCGGGCCATGTATGTCATAAAATGTAATGCCAGGTAGCAGAGATATAAAATTTATAAATGACAGACACAATTAAAGATTTTTTAACTTTAAATAAAACATGCATAAACCACTAGCATTCTTACAATATTTTGTCTATTTAACAGTCTCTGATAACTGACACCTCTGCTCTAAATTATTGCATTAAAATGTCTGTGCTGTAGCAATCTTGAGTATGCCGTCCAGGTGTGTATCTGTAAGCTGCAAACCTACTTTTGATTTATTGACATTCATTACAGAAATCTCATGCTCAGTGTTCCTACTCTAGGTTCCAGGGGAAACTATGAAATGGCTGGGCATTACAACCTTTTATACATAAGTTGCTTCATGTGCTGGTCATGAACATGAGAAGGCATCCTAACACAGACTGAGGGCCATGTGTTTGTCTACAAAACTATAGTCTTCCCCAGAGAAATAACTACAACTTCCTACAAAGGAAATGTGCTGGGTGAATTTGGTCTGAACACACATTCTCAGCCTCATCCACCTCACTGGCTTGTTGTTAGTTCTCCTCTAAAATAGTTCACATTGCTTTCTTGGTGAGAAAGACTGGATCATGAGGGCATGAATACGGTGAAAATGGGGAGGGAACCCAGTTGTATCCAGGAAAGTCCTGGCATAATGAGCCCAACAAAACACACATACTGTAGCAAGGCACACAAAAGCTCATATCTTGAACAAAACTTTGTTGGTCTTAAAGGTTCCTGATATTTCTCCTGTGTGATTGAGGCAGCCCAGCAAAGCAAGCTCTCCCTCCCTCCCTCCCTCCCTCCCTCCCTCCCTTCAGAGAGGAGCCTCAGCCAGTGGTAGGAAAGAAAGGCTTCCCTTTGTCTCCTGCAGCCTGGCCAAGAAGCCAGCCCTGGCTGTTCCCTCCCTCCCCCTGGGAGAAGAAGGTAGAGGAGCCTCGGCCAGTTCTTTACCGGACTCTCTCAATTGCACAGGAAAGGCTTGCCTATCTATCTCTCCTGTGCAATTGAGAGAGACTAGTAAAGCAAGCTGTGACATGGCAGCAGCAGCAGCAGAACTGGAAAAGGAAGCAGGAAACAGCCAGGGCCTTGCTGGCTGGATTGGGGCCCTCTGAGGGCCTGATTCAGCCCGCAGGCTGCATAATTGACACCTCTGTTTTAAATAAAATGAAATATGCCCACGCCAAAGGCAATTGTACTTGATACTACCATGGGTACCCACAGAAATTATTTATAGGCCAGGGGCAAAGTCTCTCTTGAAGAGTAGTCTTAGAGATCACTCCATCAAGTGTTTCTCCATGCATAGTTGGAAATAGTGTGTGTGTTTAAATGTAAATGAAAGGAATACCAAAATTAGGATTCCAAGGGGCTCATGCCCTTCCTTGTCCCCCTGCAGACACCCCTGGATCCTACTCACCTTTCATCCTGGGCAGAAAAAAAATGTAACCTTGGGCTGTCAATTTAAAGCTTAGAAAATGGGACAAAATCTGGCTCCTCTGAAGTACACTAGAAATCCCAAAGTGCTAATCTGCCTTTTGAGCAGATCACCAGGTCCAGGTGGCTGGCAATAGTATCTCAGAATGTCAAAATGGGTGAAGGAGGAGGATTGCTTCTGAGTCAGGAGTCAAAGTAAAATGTGATCCTTAATGTGATTCTCACCAATGTGATCCCCACCAATGACTTTCTTTAATTAGAAACAGAGGAGCTTCTCCTAAAGGGGTGGGGCCAATGGGAAGTCGGGTACTGTGTATGCAGAAGGTCCCAACTTAGTCCTGGTATTCCCAATTAAAGGATTTTAAACAGCCGATACTGGGAAGCACCTTGTTCTGCTTGAGCCCCCAGAGAGCGGCTGCTAGTTGGAGCAGACAACACTGAGCTTGATGACCTCAATTGGCTGATCCAACTCAATAAAAAGCAGTTTAATCTGTTCAGCTGCTTGTTTTGACAGGACATAAAGGACCCAGGATGCTTTAAGAATCTGTCATCACATGCTTTCTCCAAAACAAGAAGAAGCCCCCAATGTTTTTCTTACTTCACTGTTTTTTCTTGTAGGAAATGCAGGGGATTTATTCCTACCTCCTTCCGAGTCAGAAGCATAGTTCTGATTGACTGCATTAGCAAAAGGATGCTGTTTGAACGTGTTATTTGCTTTCACTGATCAGTTGTTTAGCAAAATTTCCACAGGAGACAGGTGTTTAAAAGAAACCATATCTAGAGTGATGGTCGCATTTAATAGGGCCCTTTCCCAACAAGATAAGACCATCTTTTGAACTCAGCAGGACACCACTATTAACTGCTATTGAAAAACAGTTTGAAACCATCTGATCAATCTGTTGTTTTTGTGTCCTGTTTGAAGAAAGCTCTTAATTTTAATGTTCTCTCTCTGTGTGTCTTTTTTTTTTGCCTTGAATATTAGAAGTCGCTGGCCTATAATATCCAGTACGTCTCTTGACAGGTCTTCGAAACATCAAGGACACCATTTAGCAATAAACAAGTGCTTGGTGATTTTTATTTATTGTTTTAAAAACAATTCGCTGAGCAAACCTCATAACAGATACCATAGATTTCTCCCCTGCATCCCCCAGGGCAGTATCTAATGATGACTTGAGTATGTGAATGAGCTATTGCAGATCACGCACTACAGCCAGAAGTCTCCTTTGACTTCTCATCAGTCCAAACACAAACGTTGGGATCCAGCCCGCTGCAAGTGGGGAGGAATTTGTCTGTCTTGAACCTACCGCCAACTAGTTTCATGAGTGACCCCAAATTCAAGTATTATGGGAGAAGGAGAAAGATTTCCTTTTCTCCATTTCCTCCATACCATAGGTTATTTTTTACAACTGTTATCAGGCTTCTTGTAACTTGCCGCTTTTTCCCTGAATCATGGAATTGCAACCTTTTGCTATTTGTTCCTTATTGCAAAACTACTCTTTGACTTCATGTTGTTTGAATTTCCCTGCCTTTTGATATTATTATAGGCATGCATGAGATTTAGTGCTAGATAGTTCCTATGCTCCCCCCACATTTGCCTTTGTATTCCAGGGCTGAACTAAACAGAAAGGTGGGGGAAAAGCTGTTGGAAGAGCTGCCATCTTGCTGCCAACATAAAAAAGAATGGAATAAAGTAAATTTTAGACTCTTCTTGTTGACCTTGCAATAGAAAGTTGGGATGTTTTGCAGAGGGAGGCTTGTTTGGTTTTTTGATTACAAACACCTCTTCCATGTGCAAGGTGAACTGGGCTGATCTGGTCTCTCAGGACTGCCTGTTAAGCTGAAGAGATTGCCAGTGGTGGGGGACAGGCAGGAGAGCTCATTGCCTGGTGTTTTTATGAGTTGGGTGGCCTGACCTGTGTATACCCAGTGAGCTGACAAAGCAGTTTATCGAGAGGAAATACATGGCCACGGTAACAAGACAGAGGAATATGAAAAAGCATCTCTGACTAAGAGCACTTGTGTCACTGGCAGTGATGGCATCAGCATACCCTGAGGTGGGGCAGATGCTGGGCCTCACTGCCACTGACCCCCACAACCACTCACGTGAAAGTGCTTTGACCCTGTGGTCCTGACTGCAGCACTGTTGGGAAAGAGCATGCAGGTGATGTACAGCTGCAGTGTACCTCGTGGCCACAGTGGAGGCATGCCACTGTCAACAGGAAAAGGGTATACAGGCAGCACAGATGGAAGGAAGGCTTGCTAGTGGGTTGAGGAAGGCCACACAGGCAGAAGTGAGGCAGGTGGGAAGGGGGTCATGGTGAACAAGGGGGTAGACTCCCCAAATCTGGAACCAGCCTTGGAAACTTGCAACAAGGACTTCCTTCATCTCTTTTCAACTCTGTTGCCTTTATCCAAAGCCAATAAATGTGTACAATCCATTGTGCAGATTATGAGCTTCCAGGGGTATTCAGCTCTCCACTGTTGGAAAGAGAAGGCTAAGCTAGGTAGAGCTTGATCTGATTCTGAAAGAAGGTGGGGGGGTGCCATTTTTTGACTGTGATTGAGTGCTTGGGTGAATTTGAATAGCTGCTGGCCACACCCTCTGCTGGGGGAAGCTTCTATTTAAGGCAGCACCTTGCCAGAGGCTCAAGCCAAAGGGCTCTTGGCCTATGGCTCTTAGCCTAGGGACTCTTAGACTAGGGACTCTGTAAGTAGCCCAGGAAGAGCCAGAAAACCAGGGCCCTAGTCTCCTTGGGTTCCCAGTAAGGTAAGTAGACTTCTACAAGGAGAACCACATAAATACAAAGGGTTTTAAAAGGGGGGTTATATATAACTATTATTATTAAAACAATTATGAAGCCAGAATGCCAGCAGGGGGTTGGGGGCTATCCAGTGTTTTACACAGAGTGTCACATGTATGACTATCTGCCCACTGGACAGAAGTATTGGGTGTGTGCCTGGTGCAAGGAGCTCCTGGTTCTCAGGGAATGAGTTTGTTCCCTTGAGGCCAAGGTGGCAGACCTGGAGAAGCAGAGACAGTCAGTTAGGCACATGGAGAAGACTCTCAGGGAGTTGTTAGATATGTCCCACTCTGAATATGGCAGCCCCATGCTCCTGATAAGGGGAATGTGCCCTCAGAAGGGACCTCTTCTTCAGGTTGTGAACAGGTATCCTTTTGCACCAAGGACCATCCCTTGGCAGGGAGGGAGGGGGGCTCTTGGTAGTTGGTGATTCGATCCTTAGGCAGGTAGACAGCTGGATGGCGAACCTGCATACTGACCATATGGTGACTTGCCTACCTGGTGCGAAGGTAGCAGACATTACGTGTGTTCTAGATATGCTGGTAGATAGTGCCGGGGAGGAGCAAGTCGTCATGGTACATATTGGTACCAACGATGTGGGGAAATGCAGTTGTGAGGTCCTGGAGGAAAAATTTAGGCTGCTATGCAGGAAACTCAAGGCCAGGACCTCCAAGGTAGCCTTCTCAGAAGTGGTACCTGTTCCATGCACAGGGCTGAAGAGACAGGCACAGATCAGGAGTCTCAATGTGTGGATGAGACAATGGTATAGGGGGAAGGGTTCAAGTTTGTTAGGCACTGGGATGCTTTTTGGAACAAGAGGGAGCTGTACAAAAGAGACAGTCTCCACTTGTCCTGAGAAGGAACCAGGCTGCTGGCACTTAAAATCAAAAAGGTGGCAGAGCAGTTTTTAAAGTGAATATTGGGGGAAAGCCAACAGGAGATGAAAAGTCTCTGGTTTGGGATGGCTCATCTCAAAGAGGTGAAGGTGTAGCTGTTACTTTTCTACAAGGAAATGAATTAGAATGGTCCACTGAGACTGTGGTTAATGATATGGACTGCCTGGCAAGGTCTCGAGGAAGCAAGAGGAAGGTTGTGGGCTTAACATGCATGGGAAACTCTGGGTGTTTATACACAAATGCTAGAAGTGTCTGAGGTAAAATCAGGGAATTGGACTGCTTGGTGTTGGGGGGGGGAAATAGACATTGTGGGTATTTCAGAAACTTGGTGGGATGAGGAAAATCAGTGGGATACGGTGATTCCTGGTTATAAATTATATCAGAAGGATGGGGGGAAGGCTTAAAGATGGGGTGACTCTGTATGTCAAAGAGGGTATACAGTCCAGTAAAATTGAGAGGGTAAGTGAATTGGATTTGCTTCTGGAAATGCTATGGGTTGAAATAGTGGGCCCAAAAGGAAGCTTAACACTGGGAGTTTGTTATTGTCCACCAGATCAAAAGATAGAGGAGGATTATAAAATATTGAATGAATTAAAGATAGCAGCTAGACGAAATAACTGTGTCATAATAGGTTATTTTAACTACCCACACATTGATTGCATCAATATGTGTTCAAGTCAGGAAAAAGAGATTGAGTTTCTAGACACTTTCAATGACTGTGCTATGAAACAGATGGTCACAGAACCAACCAGGGGAGAGGCGATCCTGGATTTGGTCCTAAGTAATGCCCAGGACCTGGTGAGAGACGTACTGTGGTAAGCAAAGGACAGGTGGTAGAGGTAACACTCAGCCAGCGGTTGCCCCATATCATCCAGGAGGGGGGACTTTGGTTCTGAGAAGTGGTCGGGTGGGCCCCTATAAGCAACTGTTAGTACCCCATGCCTACATACACTCCATAGTACGGGCAGCCCACGATCACCTCTGGATGGGGCACCAGGGAGTTAAGAATTCTCTCACCTGGGTACTTGCCCACTTCTTCTGGCCAATGGTTGCTTGTGACGTGAAGGAGCACTGCTGGTTCTGTGAAGTATGCCAGCGAGTGACAAGTCGGGCAGAACCACAGGCCCCATTATCACCCCTGCCTGTCCAGGGGACACCATTTGAGTGGGTAGCCATGGACTTTGCGGGGCCCTTACCCTGCACCCCACAAAGGGCCCACTACCTGTTCGTCATCATGGACTATATGATACGCTTCCCAGAAGCCATCCCCCTCCCCAGTTTGAAAAGTGCTGGGGTAGCAAGAGCTTTTATATAATACTTCGCTATGGTAGGTCTGCCACGGGAGATCTTGACCGATGGGGGTCCTCCCAGCTTATGAAAAAAGTGTGCCAGACACTTCAGATTCACCAGGTGTTCACCGTAGTTCACCACCCCCAGACAGACAGCTGTTGGAGTGGCTGAACCAAACCCTAAAGAATATGTTACGTAAGACGGCCTACAAATGACCCACGGCTTGGGACCTCTATGTGGACCCATCCTGTTTGCCTTGAGAGAGACACCCCAGGTGTCAATGGGCTTCTCTCCCTTTGAACTCCTATATGGCCGCCAGCCCAGGAGCATCCTGGAAGCCATGGACGGTCAGAGGCCCGAAGCAGCAGATGAAGGAGAGGAAATGCCCTGTGAGTATGTCCGCAAATTGAGGGAGCGCTTGGATGCGGTCCGGCAAGAAGCCAGCATCAACCTTGCATGGCCTCAGGATGCCCAGAAACAGTGCTACGATGTCGGGACACGGATGTGCACGTTTAATGTCAGCAACCGGGTGCTTGTCTTATGGCTGGTCATAGCCCCAGCTCAAGGTGACCCCTGGCATGGCTGCTTTCCCGTTGTCCGGGTCCTGGGCCCCCTCACATATGAGGGTCAATATGGGCCCCAGCTCCGACAATGAAAACCGGTCCATGTAAATGACCTGAAGGAGTGGCACGACAGGATGGGCACAGCCTAGGAGGCACACTTGGTGGCAGACCCCAACAACCTCCCCGAAGGGATCCCCCCTGGCACAGCCCGGCAGATTCGCCCACCGGGCTGGTGTTAGATGCAGTGCTCTCAGAACTGCAGTGACATGCCCTGCGTCGGGTCTTGCAGTACTGCCCCGGGGTCTTCTCCACAACACCCGGATGTACTCATCTCATGGTGCACCACATTGTGATGGCCCCTGGCCAAGTGGCACGGGCCCCATGGTGACCGATAGCGCCAAAGCTGTGAGAAGCCATTCAGCGGGAAGTGGAAGTGATGCGGCAGCTAGATGTCATTGAGCCTCCTGGAGCACTTGGAGGTGTCCAATACTGTTGGTTCCGAAGCCTGACAACAGCATACGTTTCTGTGTCCATTACCGAGAGGTAAATAAATTAGCCTAGTTCGATGCCTACCCCATGCTATGGGTGGACCAGTTGGGCATGGCGAGATACCTGTTGGCACTTGACCTCATGAAGGGCTACTGGCAGGTACGCGTCCATCCCCCAGACAACAAAAAGACAGCATTTATCACCCTGCAGGGGTTGTTGCAGTTTACAAGAATGCCCTTCGGTCTCCACAGCGCCGCAGCAACGTTTCAACAGCTGGTGGATTGGGTCCTGACACAGTGCCGGGAGTTCACACAAGTGTATATTGATGATATAATTGTCTGCAGCCCAGACTAGGATACCCACCTGGCCCATCTCAGGCAGGTGTTCTGGGCCCTCTGCAAAGCCGATTTGATTGCCAACCCCCACAAAAGCCGGCTAGGCTTTCAGGAGCTGAAATACCTGGGGTACTTTGTTGGATGAGGAACCATAAAACCACTTCCTGACAAGATAGTCACCCTAGAGAACCAACCCCACCCACGCAAAAAGTGACAACCCCGCTGGTTCTTGGGATTTGTCGGATACTATAGCTGGTTCATCCTGGCAAGCCTACTTACTGATTGTCTGCAGAAGGCCCGCCCAAATCAACTCATCTGGGGAGCAGCCAAGGAGGCAGTCTTCGAGGCACTACGTACATCTCTCATGGGACCCTGTACTCCAGAACCCGGATTTCCAGAGACCCTTCATACCCCGTACTGATGCTTCTGGCACGGGGTTTGGGGCAATGTTGGCTCAAGAGGTTGCTGGCAAGGAGCAACCTGTTCTTTTCATCAGTAGGAAACTACAGCTGCCAGCGCACAAATACTCCACCATCGAAAAGGAAGCTCTAGCCGTCATATGGGCAGTGGGAGCCTTACAACATTACCTGGCAAATAATCCCTTCCAACTCATGGTAGACCATGCCCCTCTCCTCTGGCTAGCCAGGATGAAAGATTCCAACCCAAGGATCCTCTGATGGTACCTGTCATTGTTACCCTTTTTTTACAGTTCACCATCAAGCCAGAGCAAAGCATCAGGTGGCCAACTGTCTCTCCCGGATCTTTGACGAGGATCTGAGTGTTGTGGAGACAAGGAGGGGTGTGTGTCCCGGTCCAGAGGCCTCAGGATGAGGACCTCACCCCCCAGGGGCACCCCAACCGCATGACTCACCTGGGAGCTGGCCAAAGAGTGGAACCGCAAAGACTCCATGGCGGCCGATGGAACCACAGTGTGGCAACTTGCCACAGGATGCCCTGAGAGAGATGCCTTTTGATGGCCTGGGAGGATATGGGGACATTGGCTGAGCATGGCCATGGAGGCATGTGCTGCAGAACCCTACCCCAAGGAGCAGCGGGGCAGACATCACTGGGAGAGGGCTGAAGGCAGCCATGACAGGGGACCCAAGTGGCGGCGCTGGTGGCACGGCCCCTGGGCTGACAGGGCCACTGCCAGCACACTCACGACTACACCCGGAACACCCAGAAGGCATTCAAGCTTATCACAGGGGGCAGGGCCAGATCGGGAGTGGAGGGGGCGGGGAGCATGAGCAGCACTGGAAATGGGACGGGGGAAATAAAAGGAGGGAGATTTGGAAGGGCTGGGGAGGAAGAGCGTGCAGTGGAACGGAACAGAGAGAGAGAGTTTGAGAGTGAGAGAGAGGGACAAACGAGGGGTGTCTGATGCACACTGACAGAGGGGCAAAAGGGGTGACCTGAACCCTGTCCCCTGCTGGTCTGAGGCCCCACCGCAACTCCTCTTTAACGAACCCTCCCCGACTCTGAGTACCGCCGACCCTGTTGGGAGGGCAGATGCCACGGCCATGGGTGGGTCAGCTCCCAGGCCATGAACGGAGCTTGACAACAGGAACTCGTGGGCACTCCAAATAATTGCTGAGCAGTCAGGTTAGAATGGATAAAAGGAAGTACTTCTTCACCCAAAGAGTGATCAACACATGGAATTCACTGCCACAGGAGATGGTGGTGGCTACAAGCATGGACAGCTTCAAGAGGGAATTAGATAAGCATATGGAGCAGAAGTCCCTCAGCGGCAATTAGGCACAAGGTATAGATAGGAACTCTCAGGCTGGGGCAAGTGATGCACTGTATTCTTGGTGCTTGGGGGGGGCAACAGTGGGAAGGCTTCTAGTGTACTGGCCCCACTGGTGGACCTCCTGATGGCACCTGGTATTTTTGGCCACTGTATGACAGAGTGTTGGACTAGATGGGCCATTGGCCTGATCCAACATTGGCTTCTCTTATGTTCTTATGCAAACCTTGTAGAGTTTTAAAGGAAAGAGGTGTTTGGAGGTGGTTTGCCATTGTCTGCCTCTGTGTCATGAGCCTGGTATTCCTTGGAGGTCTCCCATCCAAACACTAGCCAGGGCCTGCTTAGCTTCTGAGATCTGAGAGATCAGGCTAGCCTGGGATATCCAGGTCAGGGCAAGGTAGCTTTGTAGTGTTACTTAAATTCCTTAGTTTGTGTGAGGTGAAGCAATAGGTCACTCTGGTAAGATCCCCCAGTATAATGTCCCAAACCAGCATAATAGGTGGCACCAGCTAGAAGATTTGCTATGCCTGCTTCTGTCCATAGTGACAGCAACTTGTCCAATTCGTCCGGTGAAAAGCAGGATATAAAAAATTTAAATAAATAGGATTCCGTCACCAGGGGTTGCGTCTAGCAAGGAGCCTGACTTTCCTCATGCAAGGTTATTGTCCACACAGATTGCGCCACAGTTGCTGACTTAGGCTGATTTCCCACTACAGCTGCCTCGGTGTTGCGCCGCCGTTTGCCCCAATACTATTAGTCAATTTCACACCCGAAGCCGCAGGGCTGCATTTGACCCGCGGCTTCGCCCGATTTCCCCCGCAGTTTCATGATCCTCAAAAAACAGGATCACGAAACTGCGGGGGAAATCGGGCGAAGCCCCGGGTCAAAATGCAGCCCCGCAGCTTCAGGTGTGAAATTGACCAATAGTGTCGGGGCAAATGGCGGCGCCACACCGAGGCAGCTGTAGTGGGAAATCAGCCTATGTCATAATAATGCCTGTGTATTTGCTAAGAGTACCAAAAGCCTCTCCCAGGAAGATAATAGGAACATTAGTAACACTGAACTTCCTAACTCCCAGCCTACAAAGAGGAGAAACCAGGGACCGTCATGTTTATTTACTAAACTGTTGCATCGTTGTTTAACTTCTGTTCCCCAGTCAAACAGCAGCGATATAAACCTTTCGCCCACACAAATGGTGTTATCAACTGTCTCTCCTATCAGTCCTGTGCAGACTTGAGGCACAACAGATTTATTTAACGACTGAATGGGTACATCAAACAATGGGAGGAGAAAAACAAAGGTCCCAGCCCTCCTTGGGGAGGTGTTCTTGGTGACAGCCCAGCTGATACTGCTATTCAGAGGGCACTGGGTGGCCTGATAGAGGGAACTCTCCCCTTCTTGTCAAGTCTGGGCTGAGATGATGACTCAGGACAGCTGCTACTACTGGGACAGTGGCTCCTGCCAGTCTTCTTGGCAAATCCACCTTTGCTAATTTTCAGACATTATCCTCGATGATGTATTTTCACTGATGGTGTAAATCTCATCGGTCCCTATTGTACTGTACAATGTCATCCTATTTGCATATTGTAATACCAGAGGATGGGTTTAGCAACTTCCAGCTGACTTTTTCAGAGTTACACCCCCCCACGCACCCCAACTTTCGTTTAGCAAAAGAATGTTTTCCTGTGATTGTCTGCTTTAATGTGTCACTAAGGAGGAAAAAATTAAAAGGGTCAAGAACAAGAAATATGAGAAAATGATAATGGTGCTTTATAAAGATTCAGACTGTAAGCCAGTAGACTGGTACCAACACTCTACTCCTTCTCCATGGAAGAACACAGGTGGGGAAGATGTCTGGCTTGGATCCTAAGGTGTCATCCCATCAGTGAAACAGCCGTTCCTCTGATGGAATGAGGTGAGGGGGATTTTTGCTGACCCTTGCCCCAGCAGCAGACTTCTGTGTCTGGGGTCCACCATCCTGCAGGGGCATAATGGGAGGGGGGGCACAGAAAACCACAGTGGGAGGTGCAGGTAGAATAGTTGCCTTCCTAACACTCTGCTTGGCTCCTGGTTGTTGAAGATCCAAGCCATATTGGGTACCAGCACAAGTTAAAACAATACAACAGCATGGTGTAGTGGTTACAGTCTTGAACTAAGATCTCAGAGAGACAGGTTCTTTTCCATGAAGTTTACTGGGTGACTTTGGGACAGTCACATTCCCTCAGTCTAACATACCTCACAGGATTAATGTGATAATAACATGGAGGAGTGAGGATGATGTATGCAATCCTGATCTTTGAGGAGAAAGGGTGGTATAAAAATGTACTAAATAAATTCATAAACCAAACCCACAATTCTTAGAAAAACACAGTCAGGAAGCAGGGGCCGTGGCTCAGTGGAAGAGCCACAGTACTGCATGGAGAAGGTCTCAGGTTTAGTCCCTGGCATCTCGCATTAAAAGGACCAGGCAGTAGGTGGTCCCAAGGCCTCCACCTGAGACTCTAGAGAGCTACTGCCAGTCTGAGTAGACAGTTAACAGAATTTGTATGCCACCTTTTTCCCTTACAAGGGCCACTAAGGTGGCTAACAATTTGAGACACATATAATATCACATTTTAAAACTTTTAAAACCGCCCTGCAAACACACATCAAAACAATTAAAAACAGAGTTAAAATATATACAAAACATAAAAGCAGCTGTTAAAGCATAGGTTAGAAAGGAGGGATCACTGAGGGAATGCCAAACAAAACAAAATCAAAAAAATCTAGCAAAAAATGGCAACAGAAGGGAACAGATGAACCTCCCTGGAGAATGAATTCCAGAGCTTTGGTGCCCTGACTGAGAAGGCCCTCTCCTGGGTTGCCAGAAGCCAAGGACACCTGAAGCAGGGCCTTTAGCCCTATCATAACACATCTGGAAGAATCACTCCAAATCCAGGAATGATCCATGAACAAGGATATACTAAATTTCTGCTGGCTTCTGTTCAGAGGCCTTTCCTGTATATTCTGTATGGATTTTTATTTCCATTTGAAAAAAAAAAAGACTTTGCACTGAAATTAGGGAGCAGGAGAGGGGGTGGTGGGAACATGAATTATGACACCCACCCATTCACTTGCTATGACTTGAAAGGGACAATATTCAACCATCTGCTCAATGTCCAAATGCTGGTTTGTTGGTCTGAATCCCCAGCAGACACTGTGATCATTGCACAGAGCTTCCCCACCCAAAATGTATTTTGTGGCTATGGTAGGGCTAGATGTCTCCTGGGTAACCTGTAGTACTGCAACTCATAGCCAGCTTGGCAGGGGTTCAGAGTCTATTGGTCCTGTTCTCCCGAGCAAGCACCAGAACCTCCAGTCAGTCATTTATTCAGACCTTCATACAGACAATGCAAGGAAGTCATTGACAGGCGCCCTTCCTGCCTCAGGGCTTACAATTCCCCCTGCTGCTCCAGCCAGCCACACCCAGCCAGCCTCTGGTGGCTACTTTAAAGCCTCTTCTTAATGAGCACCTTGGCTTGTCTGACCTACTGCCCTGCCTACTCCCAGCTGCTGACTCCGCTTGTCTCCAGGGCTGTTAGCCCACACCGTCTTCACCTGGAATTTGCCAGGCCTTTCCAAAGCAGGCTTCTCACAGCTGTTTGTGCATCCTGTCGCTTCCAGTTGTGCCTCATGAGGTGCACCTTCTGATCCCTGGTAAGTGGGCACTCTCTCTGACTGGCCCGTGTCACAGTAGCCCTCCAGTACGTTTTTTGGTGGAATCCGAATGTGTCCATTTTATCCAATGTTTTTATTTGGTGAAAAGCAAAACATACATTAGGAGCTGCGGTGGCTCAAGTGGTTAAGACGTTGAACTGCAGGCTGTGGAAGGTCAGTAGTTCAGCAGTTCGAGACCCGAGAGTGCCGCATGACGGAGTGAGCTCCCGTCTCTAGTTCCAGCTCCTGCCAACCCAGCAGTTAGAAAGCAAGAAATTGCAAGTAGATAAATAGGTACCACTTCAGTGGGAAGGTAACAGCATTCTGTGCACCTTTGTGTTTAGTCATGCCAGCCACATGACCACGGAAATGTCTTTGGACAGTGCTGGCTCTTTGGCTTTGAAATGGAGATGAGCACCGCAACCCTAGAGTTGGATTCGACTGGCTTTCGAGCAAGGGAACCTTTACCTTTACTTTACTAAAACATATATTGAGGAACACTGTATAAGATCTGTGTTCTATTTGAATACTTTTGTGGACTGAAGAATTAAGAATACAAACCTGAAAGCAGGTTGGGTTTTTTTAATTGGTAGTGACATTTTGCAGACAGTCTATTTGTATGAGGTGGAGGTTGGTTCGTTGCAGTGCTCCCTCTCAGCTGTGGAGTCTTGTGAGCAGAAATTCTACTTTGTGAGCTCCTGGCATTAAAGCTGTGAGCAAGCAGTTTGGCTACAGCATAAATTAGTTTTCTCTGGAGCCATCCTTCCTGCGCTAAGACAAAAATGTGTGAGCTGGAGGCAAAAAAACTGTGAGCTAGGCTCACACTAACTCAGCTTAGAGGGAACATTGGTTGGTTGTTTTATTTTTGAGGGCATTTTCTTGTATGTCTGCCACTGATTTGATAATAATATGCCATTGCCATCTGAAATATGTTCAGCTACACACCACTGGTTTCGGTTCTGCACACAGAAGCAAAAACCTGGGACTTCGGCAATGATTGCAATCTTCCGCTCAGTGAAGAAAGGCCTGGTAGCACAGATTTAGATGTCAGAAAAGATGGCAATAATCTTATTAACCTTGAGATTTTCATCCCCTTTGAGTCTTTATATTGCAAAGGATGTAACCTAGCAGGTGGCAGTTGGATTTTTAATGTTTATGCTCATTTAATACCCCCACCTAGGATTATTTTCTTCCTGAAAAAAAGAAAAAGCAACTAGAAAATAATGAGTAACTTCCAGTTCAGAAAGCTAATGAAATAAACACTCACTCTTGGATCAAAACAAATGCATGAGAATATATTTGATCACAAACACCTTATTACCATTCTTTGGCTCCAGTCTAGCTGCAGTCACAGGCAGCTGTTGGCTCTGAATCAGGCGTCACGTCTTCATTCACATCAGAATATTCACTCTGCCCATTCAGGGGCCTCCAGATAAATATTGAAAACTTTGTGGGGAATACAGATCCAGCTGCACATCTACACTCCCTTTGACTGCACATGTGGAAAGCAGCTTCTATGCATGGATGTCTCTTCACTGGAGCAGGCAGATTTCTTTTTTTAAAAAACCAAAAACTACAATGCATGTCTAACTCTCCACCTGTATCCCATTAGAGAGAGTGAATAAAATCCTACCTTTCCCAAAGTGAATCTGAAGGATGTTTTATCGACATAGAGACAAACTGGATATGGATATGACATCTGGAGATATGTGAACTGATCTCCCGCACTCTTTAAAAAGTAATACTAATATTTAATAATAATAACAACAATCTGCACTCTGTTTTCAGAATCAATAAACAGTAGCTGCAGAAGATTTTTATTCTATCAGTGCCATGTCACTGAAGGAAGGGGAAGGTTAAAAAGAGATTAAGCCATAAATTAGAAAGCAATATTCTGGAGGATATATTAGACCAGGACTGTGTTATGTAACTGGAAGTTTGTTGGATTCAGGCATTCCAATTACTCACTGGTTCATGGGTGCCTTTTCACATTTTGTAATGCGGATCACTTGAATATAAAACCATTTTCAAATATCCTTACCTATTGAGGGCTAGCTTGCTATGCATTAAAAGTGCTGCATGTAGCAATAAACAAATGTCCTCTTTTTTGTTTCCATGTGTTGTTAGGGTCAGTATTATTTTATCCATTTTCATTGCTGGTGTTTTCAATTTATTTGTTTCTTTTTGGCCATTTATACACCATTTATAGCAATTGTTACAATGTCAGGGTTTAATTTTACCTGTATCATTATCCATCAAATTTTGTATGTGCAGGTGGGAAAAAATGAAAAACAATGGCAGTTTTGTACTCAGCGAATAAAACTCATATCAGAAATTTTCAAATTGAAACAGCTAATTTGCAAAATTTGATCACATCCCTAGCTTCATAGTAGGCCATGCTATGAAGTCATTGTTTCACTGCCAGAGAAGAAGGTTTATACAAAGAGAAATGTATAATGGGAGGCATAGACATAGGAAGAATTAGGTGCCTTGATTTGTGTTGTAAACATTACTTTAATTTTTTTGTGTGCCAACAACTTGTTTACATCATTTGTCATTACGGTCTTAGATTTTAAGGATTTTATAAAGCTTCAGTGATATCGTCAAGTCGCATTTTGTGCCATAGAACCCAACATTCCAATGTCAAAAAACCATCCCAGGTTAGTTGAGCGACCTGGAGAAGGAGTCTCTCTCCCCCCCCCCCCATTACACTATACTTGCCATTGGTTGTTGAGCTTCTACTGCATTACAGAAACGATATCAGCTAAACCAGAACAAGTTGTAACTGCAGCTTCAAATAGAGAGGCAAACAAAAATATAATCAAACGGGTTTATAAAAATATTCCTTCTGTGACTTGGTTTGGTTACTCCACTGCAATTGGCTACCTTCTTTCTTGGTGCTTGATTATAGCCTGTTTTTGGCCTCTGCTTCTCAGGAGGTGACAGATTGGATATATTAATGTTGAGTAAAATCAGTGAAAGGGAAAATAATGGACGCCACATGATTTATTGCCTTTCATCGAAATCTGCGAGGCAAATTCTGGGTATGCCTTTGTATTGTGTGCAAAAGAAAGGTCTCTGGAACATGACCTGCAAATTGTTTGTGTGTAAAGTCCTGTTTCCTTAAACAGAAGAGGAAGAAAAGAACAGAAGGGAGGAAAAAGATCGGAACAGTGGTTGTTGTTTAAAGTATGCAAATGAAAGTTACGGAGTAACATTGCTTCATTAGCCCAGTCACTGCTGACCCAATAAATTATTGAGAATATATATTTTACAGGAAATTGATTTAATTGATGCTTTTGTTAGTCACTACAAAATGTGCCTGGCTCATGCCACAGTAGCCAGGAATTTATAAATGAGTTCAGAATGTTGTTCAGGCACCAGAAAATAAACCTCCAAGTTATTTACTACCTCTATGATATATAAAGTTTGCAGTTTTGATTTTGTGTGATTATGTTCAGCAACGGTGACCTTTAGAGGCAACAATATTGAAGTGTAATGAGGAGATGTTTGATCACTGGTCTACAATGAAGAGTTGGCACGATTTCTCCAGTCCTTCCTGGAATCTGTGAAATTCAACTGACAGGCTTTAACCTTTAGACTGCTGAAGTTTCAAAATGTAGACAGAGTTGGCCTGCTTTTTATACCTAGTTAGTTATATGTGGTTTTCTTTTTAACACCATGGGTTTATAATCATCTGATTAAAATGATATTGGGTCCCACTAGTGGAAGAACTTCTTATATCCAAGTGAAGAAGACTTGCATGGGGAGAAGGCACGTCTGTTAATGGAAAAGATCTGTGGAATTCAACCCACTGACCATAAAATGATACTATATACTTAATAACTGCAGTGTTTGCTGGACAGTCACTTGCCACTGCCTAGCTTTTAATTAATGACCAAGGAATCCTAATGACATTAATTGATAATTAATATCACTGGTGAATATGGTCTGTTTAGGAACTTACAAATAAAATGAATAAAATCTAGCATACGATAGTTTCCCAGAAGCAATGGAAACAACATTACTGACCTTCCCCTGCTCTGGCGGGGTAGGGCGGGATATAAATTAGAATATAAATAAACATGCATTTGCCATTCCTATCTTGTTTTCTTGGACATAAAATTACAGTACTTTCACTAGACCTAATCCTAAATGAATGTAGTATTTTGCTAACAGGTGCAGATAACCTGGTGAAGCCCATTCATGATGGGGATCAGGGACTGTGATTATTCCCCATGAACGAGGAATTCCCGGTAAATACGGGTATTACGGTCTTGGTCATAGCTGACTTTTGACATATTGTGTCCAGTTTGTGTTAGGACTGATGTTCTGACATGATTGTTAACAGAAATTTGATGTATTGTTGAAGTGAAGAATCATTTGTGCTAAGAATTATTTCCACACCCACAAATAAGCTTTGAATGTGGTTGGGGTGATCTCCCAGTGAACAGAGTGTGGGATACAAAGACCTAAGAACAACTGTGTTCCTGACTCAGATTCAGACTGTTATATTCAGCTATTTCCCCTCACCATATTTAGAAAGATAAAAAGCAGAATATGGGATCAATGGTGAGACAAGGTTTTGTATAATATCATCTTTCCCCAATAGATGGAATGGAGCCAGAGGGGCATTTTTTGCCAGACCAGAGTATGGGGAAAAGTTAAATGGCTCCACCCCTTACCCTGCTTTTTGAAAATTCTGCACTTGCATTCAACAAATGTTCTGCCTTCGTTTCATCAATTTCATAGAAACAGTTAACATTTTCCCAGTTGTGGGGATGTTTATTCTAGTAGCTTACACAGGACAAGGAGTAGCATGATCATGCGTGCAATTCCAAGGTAGTGTCATTGGGGAGGGGGAAGCTCATTTGCCCCTAGATCTGCATGATTGCTATTGGAGGAGCAATAACACTAGCCCAAAGTCATTAATTAAAGATATTATATTTTTTCTGGCTGTATGAACGTTTAAGTATCAAGTCTTGCACTTCAACAAAGAAATGACATTACAGTATATTTATATAAAATCCGTAGAGGGAAAGGCTGGGGTCAGTGCAACAAAGCAGTTTAGAATAAAGCCGAGACCATTCCTGTAGAACTGGTTTTATATTCAGCTGTCATTAGTTCAAAAACATACACAAAAATGGCTTGCATATTGACCTGGTGTAAATTGACTTAGCCTTCCTGGCAGCAGAAAAAGAGATGGCGTTTTCTGTAAACCATAGTCTCTTTGTTATGGGAAAGCTATGAGAGCTGTTGCAAATGTAAACAATTGCATCCAAAGGGGCAGGGCAGATTGCTTGGATCTTTACTATGGATTAGCTCTCTTCCTTTCCAGGGCTGGGCTTATTTTATTGGGAAGATACATGTCATGGCCCCACTCTGCAAATGACTGGAGGTATTTAAAATCATTTTATGGTAGCACTGTGAAATGAACCCATGGAAAAGCAGGGATGGCACCTTTTAACTCAGGATTATTTACTGCATCAGCAGGACACAATGAGTGGATGCCACAGAATCAAGCATATCTGGTCACACTGTTGTACCTATTGAAAATATAGAGCTGGAAGCATGTTCCTAATGTTCATGGAAACCTTCAATGTCCAATTCATCAGTGTTTTCCAAATTTTGTAAGTTTAGGTAGTCCTTTCTACATTCACTTGTCAGCTGAGCAACCACCATAGATCAGATACAGAACCATAGAACAATGGCAGGATTTTTTTTGGAACATACCCTCAACTCACAAGGTTCATTGATGATCAGAGCTTTTGGGTTTCACCATCACCCTACATCAGCTAAGACCGTACCCTTAAACACAGCCCAGTACTCTCTTGCATCTGCTCATTGTAGGGAAAGATCTGTAGTCAGGCATGCCTGACCACCATTACTACCCCTCTCATTGTGGACCCTCTGGAACACTTTCCCCGGGGCTTCATGGGACACAGTTTACAGAGCTGTTTCAGATTTGACTGTGTACCTGATAGAATAATATTTTATCTGTCAAACAACTTATTATTTAAAATATTTATATCTAGCTTTTTCCAGTCTATCAGACTCAAAGTGGCTTATGTAATTACGCATTATCTTAAATCTTTTAAAAATACAAAATACACTACAGATGAAAAAAGCAAGCCAACTCTCATTGCCAGTCATGCTTACTGACCTATTTTTAAGTCACTAAAAATCCTTGGTCTGATTATTGGAGTTACCACATAAGCACATATGGGTGACCAATAGAAGGAACCACTCTGAGATGTCCAGTAGACACTGAAGAGAACTTTCTGTCTCAAGGTTTTAGTCTCCTTATTGTATGACACTACGGATTTGGCTGCCATGAAAATGATCAATATTTTGCAGTTCACAATAGAAAGATTTGGGTCAAATTTCCTGAAATGAGGAGTACACATGAGATCGAATTGATTTCAGCCTTCTCAACTCCCCCCCCTTCCCTTCCTGTTTTTGTTCCTTCTTGTTCAGGCTGAACATTTTTAAAAAATGACCTTGTTTACAGTGGCATTTAGTATTGATTGGAAGTGATAACTACAATATTTCTGCATGTGAAACTTAAAAACTATTTCTGCCTGCTGTTCCATCTATTTCTTTGGTACATGTTACTTGCTTTCACAAGGCAGCTTTGTTCTGGATTGACATCCAAACTGAAGTAGAGTTTTTTGGCGCATCCACATGACATTGCCCTCTAATTGCCCACTTTCCAAGTTTTCCTCTGCTTTGATACAGTTGTTCCTGAATCTGGTGTGATATGATCTTTTGGGAAAGATCACAGGTTTTTCACACTATGTGGACATGAAAGTGTGCATTTTTGAAAGTCCCACCACAGTGGTGCCATTTTTCTTGCCTCAACCTCCAGAGGCCACTCCCCCCCCGCACCTGCTTTTTGTGGCTCTTTTGAAAAAATGACAATTGCTTAATTGCCACACTGTAATATTGTTACAATGATCTATTTCCATGATTATTAGCTCCTCTGAACCCCCAGCTTTCTTTTCTTGTCTTGTCTATTGCCCTTTTTATTGCAGCGATATAAGGTGAAGCCTGTTTATTGACAACAAAGAGGGCTAGAAACACTCTTTAAAAGGGAGCTGAGGATTCAGAAGAGCTAGTAGGTATGGGAATAGGTTATAATGCTTTGGTATCTGATGAAGGGAGCCCTGACTCTTGGAAGCTCACACCCCCAAAATCTTGTTGGTCTCTAAGGTGCTACTGGACTTGCATCCAGCTTGTCCTGTTCAAATTTACAGGAGTCAGTTACAGTGCTACAAAATCCCCAGCCTGCCGCAGATATATGCACACACGCGGGTACACAAACAGAGCAGCAGGCTTATATATTTGAGGATTCACTCTGCACTGTTTCCCTGTGTGGGGAATGACCCCATTACCTGTTCAGCTGCTTGAGCAGGGGAAGGGGAGGAAGACTAGCAAGTACTGTGACTGACGTGAGTGCACAAGCACTCTCGTTTTGAAAGAAAATGGGGCTGAATAAAAGTGGAGTTCTATGTTTGTGCTGAGATGCAACTAAAATCAAAAGAATCTAGGGAGACATCCTTTATTCAAAGAGCATCAACAGAGCTGAGGAAAGCCTGTTACCTGTAGTCAGATCTACATTTTGGCATCAGTTTTTGTCCTTCCTTCTTTCTAATGGAACAATTAATTCTACCCAGATCTCACACGCCACCGTCGCTCTTCCCTGCCGTTCCCTCCCTGAAGTCACTCGCCGCCCACCGGTGCACAGCCTCGGTTCGCCCTGCCTCTCTTCTCTTTTCAAGAGTGTTGTGACTGGAGGCATCAAGCCTTACCTCCAGCCAAGGCTTTTAACTCTTGAAAAAGTTAAATTGGTGGCAATATCTTTCCCTCATTAATCTGTTACTTGTGGAGGAAAGTAAAAAAGCTAGCATAACTGCTCAGTCAGAACTTTTGAGAGGACTGGTGAAAGCCTCCCCCCCCCACCCCAGCATTCTGTTGCCTTGAAGCGTGTGGATTTTCAGTAGGCTCCTGCTGCTGGTCTTTTAACAATATTCTTTTTTTTAATGGTATCTTGTCTGAGTTTTTGAAATTTGATTTTTATGGTATGCTGTATCATTTTATTTGCTTTGTTGAAACCTTGGTGGCGGAAAAGCAGGATATACATTTAAATGTAGACGAACTGCATGCAAGGAGATTTTCAGTAAGGGTGGTGGGCAGAAGACAGCTTCCCTTCACTTTCAGGCATTCCACCTTCCCCCGGAATCTACCATGCCAGTGACTGACTGGGCAGAGGGATTTAGGGGTAAGCTGGGAAAACTACAGTTTAGGGTCTCACTGTATGAGGAGCCATAAGGAAGAAAGGTTGATGGTTTAGTTTTCTTGGCCCCTTCATCTTTGTGTAGATGCAAAAATAAATGTTAATATTTATATTTCCAGCGTCCTTTCTGTCAGAATAATAAAATATTAGTTCTGTCATACCTGGCCTCTTAAACTGGCAAAAATTAGGGATTCATCTGCAGACCAGATAATTCCAGATAATCTGAAATGAGACCAGATGACATCATTGTCCCTGGTATGTTACTCCGTTGCCACGTGGCCCACTTCTTTCTAGCTTCTTTTCATTAATACAAACACAATATATACCATGAGATGGCAACCAATATAAACAGACTGTTAAAGTTACTAATGAATAATATACTGGTGCTCAGTGTAACTTATATGATCCTTGTTGTTTGTATCAATACAACAAATTACAACATAATCTATTTCTTACAATAATCAATAATAACAAACAACAGCATATACTTTTGTTCCATACAATTTTGTGAAAGATTTTATAGCATATACTTTTGCTTAGTACAGCTTGT